>PVHP010014952.1:0-15397 GCA_004024765.1 Zapus hudsonius
ACAGGCCAGAAAAATAGGCCTCACCCTTTGCAGAGAATAAAAGCAATCAGGAAAAGATGTGCTTTGGGTTTTGGTTTTTGTTTTTGTTTTTCAGAGGTAGAAAACACTGGATAAAACTGAACTGCTTCAAAGACCTTTTATTCTAACAGCAGAAAGAAAACAGTCATTGCTGAAAAAACAACTTTTAATACTTTCTATACCAGAATAAAGTTCTGCCCACGGATGTATTATAATAATAAATAATGACCAAGAATAAACTTTAAATACAAAGGTTTCTACTTGTTATAAGCATAGCAACAAAACCCTCTACTCTATTGATCTCAGACTTCCTCCAAGATAGGTTTTATTTTTTTTTCTTTGTGTAGGAATGTCAACAGTATTATGACCAGCATCACAGACTACGGAAGTTACAGGGGAAGAACTTGACATGTGTAGAGATGAGAAGCTGGTGACACTCGACGCTGACATGGCACCAGAGAGACTGTCACGGGCTGTGTAACAAGTCACAAATGTTCTGGAAAGAAGCTTGTGTCAGAGGGAGAGAAGGGCGGGCGGTAGCACTGGACAAAATGGGACCAACACACACACCACGAAGAGGAGGGGATGTTCCCAGTGTCACAAACAGAATTATTGCCTGTCGCACCTCACGATGCTCTGAAGACAAGAAAGAGTGTGGAAGCGACCCCCCCAAAGCACTAGGGATGGATATGGCTCTGGGGGTTTATTTGTTTTTTTTTTTTCTTTTTTTCTCACTTTTTTCTTTCTTTTTTTTTTTCATCTTTTTTTTAAACTTATTTATTTATTTCTCTTTGCTAAGATACCAAAGGCGGGGCAAACACACAGAAAGCAAGCGACTGTCACCGTCACCAAACACAGCAGTGCAGTTAAACCCTAAAGCTCACTACAGTCGGGACGTTTCACCCCCAGGCCCTCCTCCAGGACCCTAGGAACATTGCAGTCTATCAACTCGATTTAAGTAAGGCAGTGCGAACTATCTAGAAAAAAATAAACAAAAACCCCAAACAAACAAAAATAAACCACGAAAGCAGCTTGCTCTCTGTCAGATGGGTCCACGCTGCACAGTGGCCTCATTTCCAGTGAAACTCCAGTTGGATGACACCCTCTGATAGCATGTGCAAACCGGATTCCTTATCAGCCTGAGATCCTGGTCTCAGGACAGCGCTAAGAATTTATTTACATTGATTGCAGTTTAGTATCTTTGCAAACTGCTGGAGGCAGAGCTGAAGTTTTTAAGGCCCTGGGGTTTTATTGTGTGTTCCCAGCCTGTAAGGATATATTGACTTTGTTCTTTTCTTTGAAGTCTGAATGGATTCATTTTAGAAGAAGTTAATATTTTGGTCTATCTCCAGCATCACAAGCGACAGGACCAATCACACGCCACTCAAAGGACCATTGGAACAGTTTCAAAATCATCCTTGAATGAGCTTTCTTAAATTCTGGGTTTTTTTTTTAAAATTAGTTGTGTTTCCTCATTGACTCTCTGAATCTCCCTCCATGTGGTGCAGAGCTAGAGAAATTTGAAGTATGTAATCAGGAGACAATCGTCTACAATCTACAAATTGTAGTGTGCATTTGTTTTACAAAAGCCAGACATGTTAACTCAAACTGTTTTCTTCATTAGCGATCGAGAGCCAGTGTTTAGATTCATATTTTAATACAAGCTATTTCGTCAGAGCTTGCTGGGGAAGAAAAGCTTACTTCATGTCTGAAACACTCATAAAAACTAACACATGAAAAAAAATGATAGCAAGCCAGAATGGGCTTCCTTTAAGTGAAATTTAAAAAATACATCATAATAAAAAGCAAGCTTCTTATTACATCAATCGCAATGCCTGACCAACACTTTCTATGGGTAGAGATGGCTGGGTTCACCTAAGAACATTTTCTAGAATGTTCTCTACATTTTTAAAAATATCAACCTTTTCATCAAAAAAAAATTAAAATGCATCCATGAAAACAAAAGCCAAAAAAAAAAAAAAGGCATTTCTCAATTTCTCATTTTTCTCCATCCTGCAATTTGATCTTTAAAAAGGGGGTGGGTGGGGAATTATTCATCAAATCTGTAACGGACATTTGTCTGCAGACACTTCCTGACCATTGATTCCTCTGGCTGGATGTTTTTTTCAAAAGCACATTGCAGATTGCAGGGCTGTGCAGCGTCAGGGGCTGACTGCCTGCGAGCGGGGACCTGCCGGCTAGGATTTCTCCCAGAGTGCCGAGTGACACCACGTGTATTGATTTTCCCTGCAGTGACCGCCCCAGCCTGACTGGCACCCCAGCTAGCTGCCTCCCAACACGTCTCATTAGGGCGCTAGGCAAATGACAGCGGCGGGTGTCAGATTAGAAGAGGTGTTTTCAACCACGAAAACAGCCTTCCTTCCGTCTTCCAGGCCAGGCTGACTCATTCGGATGGTATAGCTTTTCGGTTAAGAGCATTATTTTTGGACAAAGATGATGACTTTCGGGTTGGATGGGTCCCCAGCTTTCTGGAGCTCCAAGTACACCAGGCATCCTGAAATCGCTTTCCTCTTACCCGCATTGGTTGAAAGTACTTGTCGCTGGGTAACAGTGTAGCAGCCATGTTCAAGGGCTGGGGGATTTTTTTTTAATATATATAGATATCTTTTAAATTTTTTAATGTTCTATACACTAGAGAGAGGGGTGGTACATGACTTTCCCCTTGGAATGCAGTTAGCAACCTGGTTTGCCAGATGCGTAGTGTTAAAGGTGGAGAGGAATATTGCAATATACAGGGTCTGCTCAGTGGCCCTCCTCCTGGCCCTTGCCACCCTCCTCTGTTAGCTCGGCCAAGCTCCCCGCCTTGACAGCTGCGGCCTCCTCAAAATTCCCAGAAGCCTCCGAGTCGACCCTGGAGCGCTTGAACCTGCGATCAGGGTATTGGCTGTTGTCAAAAGGCATTCGATGGACGCAGAGGACGTGGGTCTTCAGGTTCCCCTTCTGCGAGGCACTGTAGGGACAGTAGCGACACTGGAAAGGCCTGTGACCTAAGGAAAGAGAAAGGGACCTGTCAGCACTGTGATCACACACCCTCCACCCCTCTAAGGAACCACCATCATCTGCTTTACCAGAAAGAAGAAAGAAAAAAGAAAGAAAGAAAGAAAGAGAGAGAGAGAGAAAGAAAGAAAAGAAAGAAAGAAAGAGAGAAAGAAAAGAAAAAGAAAAAGAAAGAAAGAAAAAAAGAAAGGAAGGAAGGAAGGAAGGAAGAAAGGAAGAGAGAGGAGGGAGGGAAGGAGGGAGGGAAGAAGGAAGGAAGAAAAAGAAAGAAGGAAAGAAAAGAGAAAGGAAGGAAGAAAGAAAGAAAGAAGGAAGGAAAGAAAGAAAGAAACAGGATATAAACTGTCCCCCATACACTAGACATATAAAGTGGGCTTTAAGCAATAATCCCATTCTAACCAGTCTCCACGCCCCCCCACCATGGACTGGGGCTACAAGCCACACCCAGCTTTTAAAAAATATATTTTTTAATTTATTTGCAAGCAGAGAGGGAGAAAGAGAGAGACAGAGAATGGGCACACCAGTGTCTCCTGCCACTGCAAACACATTCTAAACGCATGCACCACTTTGTGCATCTGGCTTTACATGGGCTCTGGGGAATTGAACCCAGGTCATCAGGCTTTGCAAGCAGGTCCCTTTAACCACTGAGCCATCTCCCAGCCCAGATGCTTATGTGAGTTCTGGGGAGCCAAACTTGGCAGTCTCCGGTGTGAGAGGCCCCTTTGTTTAAGTACTCTAAATGGCTGAGACATCTCCCCAGCCCCTACCCAGAATTTTTAAGCCAGACTTCAGAGACAATGGAAGAGAAACCACCCAGTACCTAGAACTATTTCTACAAAGCATTGATAAATAATTTAGCCTAAGAGATCAAACCAAAGATACTGTGTATGTGTATATAGAACAAAAAGGAAAATGAATTATCTTCCTTTTTCTTATCTATCAATAAAATTCAAAGCTTTACTTATAGGCACTGAAATCTGAATTCAGGTGGAATGAAATATTCTCATATTGGCTTTTTTCCAGGCATTTTTTTAAATGTGGAAAACATTCTTAGCTCACCACAGACAGATTTGGTCAACAAACTATCTTTTGCTGACTGAAGATCTATACAAAACCCCAAAATCCCTCTCCTTGAGATCCTGACCCACGTCTGAGGTCAAAGCTGCCTCACATTTTTACCCCTCCATAGACTCTGCACTGGTTTTGTGTTCCTTTGTTTGTTTTTGGTTTTATCTTTTTTCTGAGGCAAATTCTCACTCTAGCCCAGGCTTACCTGGAACTTACTCTGTAGCCCCAGGCTGGCCTTGAACTCCTGGCGCTACTCTGACCTTGGCCTCCCGGGTGCTGGGACTAGAAGGCCAGCTTGGCTCTGCATGAATGAACAGAGTAAGAACTGGATGCCAGTGTCTGCTTGTGGGGCCAGGGGAGAAGAGGAGCTCAGAGGACACAGCTGGGCCACTTGGTGGAAGCTGAGGGTATTGGGACAAATCACAGAAGCTGAGCTGAGTCAAGCCCAATGTGAATACCTAAGTGAGATTTTTTGACTCTTCAATAATGGAACTTTACCTAACCCTGCAAGCATGACCCTTGACCTCAAACATGGCCAACAGGCTTGCAGTCTCCATCTTGAGACACCATAAAGCATCCACTTTGAAGTTCCAAGGAAGCAGGTGCATTCCTTGCCATGGAAAGTTGGGGGGTGTTCATTCCTGGTAGTATACAAGCGCTGTCCCCCCCAACACCCAGAGAGATTAAGTCCATGGCTCATTTTCATCTGCTCTGAAAAGTAAACCAGAAAATCAACAGGTCCAACCATTGAACTCCCCAAATACCCCAACAGTGGATTCAGGGTGTGTTCTCACAGTCACACAGCAGTCCAGTGTGGCCCCACCAGTCCCCCCCAACTCCTCTCTCAGTACCTCTCACTTTGCGACCATCAACATTTCCCATGTTTATACATGTTTATAAGATAAAACACATACATGTAATCCATCCTCCATACTCAATTACAGTACATTTTGTTATAATAGTATTTTTACAAATACATACAAAAGTCTGATAGCTTGTTGTACATATAATTGTGGTGCGTTTTCTTTTATATAAAATCTTATTTTTTTAAAAGAAGAGTCTTGTTGTGGTCAACTTTCTAGTTGATACTCAGAAAGAACCCAAGCAAAAGCGGCTTGTGGAGGAATGGGTTTATTTGGTTCAGGGACTGGAGGGGAGATTTCATCCTGGCAGGGAAAACGATGGCATGAGCAGGGGGTGGACATCACCTCCACCACAGCACTGGAAACAGTGGCAGGAAGGTGTGCCAAATACTGGCAAGGGGGATCTGGCTTATAACCCCCATAAGCCCACCCCCAACAACACAGCTCTAGTGAGGTTTTAATTCCCGAACTGCCATCAGCTGAGTATTGATCACTGAGAACACATTCATTTGTTTGTGGGGGACACCTGGATCAAACCATGACAAGTCTTTTTTTTAATTTATTTTCAAGCAAAGAGACAGACAGACAGAGAATGGGCGTGCCAGGGCCTCCCAGCCACTGCCAACGAACTCCAGATGCATGTGCCATTTTGTGCACCTGGCTTTATGTGGTACACATTTATGGGGTACTGGGGAATTGAACTCGAGTCATTAGGCTTTGCAGACAAGTTCCATAACTGCTGAGCCATCTGGCCAGCCTTATAAAATCTTATTTACACACTCATCCCTCTGAGTTGTTGGCTGAAAAGATCCCAGGAGGCTGGTGTGGTGACTGGAGAAGCCACAATGCATGTACCTGACCCAGAATTAGCTTTAAGTGGCAGGTAATTTTTGGTGATGAGAAGCTTGATACCCAAGTAGAAAGTTGTCATTACTCAAAACTCTTTTGAACCCTTAACATATTTCTGAGTCCAGCCAGGCTGGGTCAAAAAGATTTAAGCTTTTCTATCCTACCTGTCCATGCAAATCCCCTCATGCGCATACAAACACCCCTATTGAGGTCTGATGTCCTTCTGTCAGAGAATATAAGCAAAGCCTTCAGAAGAAACCCCGGTAATGACTGATCTTCACTACGTGACCAGTAGAGAGACAGAGAAAGACCCTGAAAGCCTTGCACAGATCGTGGGGTGTGCCGAGCCTCCACTGGAGTGGATTGGGAGAGAATCCAATCTCTACATCGAAGCAGGACACTCTCCCACCAGAGGCTTCAGTGTGCCTCCTTAGTGGCTCACAATCCTCCATGACCCGTTGTAATGAGATCAAATGACAACCCCGCTGACTGCACCATCTTGGCCACCACAGATGGCGTTGTTGGCGATTCCCAATTCTCCAGGTTGCCAGGAAGAACTAATAGCACTGATCAATTTCTAAAATGTAGAAAGAGCCTTACAGCACAGTTAAGTCCCACTTTCTTGAAAAGGAGAGACTAAGAACCCACTCCCTCACTTCTCCTGTAGAAACCAATCAATATGGAGCATCTCACAGGCTTGGTCCTGAGCAGAACCCATGCTAGAGGTAGTCTTTGGACAAGCTAAGGCTCAGGCCCCTTGGTCTTGCATCTTCACTTTCTTTTGGGCGTCATCCTCCTCCTTGGTAGTGGACA
Source organism: Zapus hudsonius (assembly GCA_004024765.1). Taxonomy (NCBI): domain Eukaryota; kingdom Metazoa; phylum Chordata; class Mammalia; order Rodentia; family Dipodidae; genus Zapus; species Zapus hudsonius. Next base: position 6,630 of record PVHP010014952.1, read on the forward strand.
TGGACAGGTCTGGCAATGAACTTGGAGGCCCTGTTACCATTTCCCTTCCTCATGAGTTTGGTAAGCTGCTTATTGCCTAAACCAGTTTCTTCTCTGTCTGCCCTTGACCATGGCTTGGTGCCTCAATTCTTCAGCCTCCACGCCTTGACAATGAAATAATACTAGCAGCTGTGCTGGTGGGATGTCGTGAGTGTCCAATGATATGCCTTTGCAAATGGTGAGGATGTGCAAGGTGTCTGCTGATGTGGACACGCTCACTGCTCTCCCTGTCTTCATGGTTAAGCTGGGAGGGGAGAAGCTCTGGGAAAGCACCCGTTTAGGCTGGCCCCATGACTTGGCATATACCATATGACATGGACTATTTGGGACAAGGAAAAGGACATGAGGGGAGGGGAAGACATGACAGACTTCAATGGACATGTCGTTATGAGACCCATCACCTCGGATAATCAATACAAGCTATTTTTTTAATTTTATAAAAGATTGATTTATGAAGTGCTCCGAGGGCTAGTCCCGGGTGGCTTGTCTCTCCCCCGGGCATCATCTCTAAATGGGCCTCTGGGAACTCCAGAGACCGTCATAGTTGAAAGGAAATAGTTATTGACAGTCGTATTTCATGGGGATGAGGGTTAGCAAACACGGGCTGGGATTTGCTGTACATGGAACCCCTGGCTGGGAGGACATCCATAGCTCTGGACAAGAGCTGGATCCCAACCTCCCAGTGAGACCTGTGGGATGATGGTGCATTGTTCTACAGCCATCAGGAGTTCCAAGAACCCAGCCAGGAGGACCCATGGTTAGCCCTCAAAGCACCACTGGGCATCGCTCTGGCCACACACGGCCATCTCTCTGCTCTCCAAATGCTGCATGTTCCTTCCTGCCTCAGGAACTTCACACAACTCTTCTCCGTCTCCCTCCTGTGGACTTCTTCCTGCCTGAGCTCTTCCCATCCTTCAGCGCTTGGTGTAGCTGCTCTGCCTCAGAGCCTCTCCTGATTCTTCCAAACCCACCACAATGGCTGTAGGACACACGACAGCCAACTCTGTCCACTTCTAACAGCCACAGTTTCTCCACCAGGCAGGCTGTCAACCCCACGGGAACAAGGGCACAGGCTGTCATGGGAGTTTTTCCTTGGCCTCCTTGCTTTTCTTATTACTCTTGTTATCCAGCACAGCCCAAGGCAGCCCATCACAGGGGGCCATTGAGTACTTTGCCATCAGAGGACACTATGAATGACACAGCCAAGAGGGGTGGCCTGCCTAAGCCCAGGCCAGGGACAAATAGCTAGTCAGTGCTCCTTAGAACATGTCGGTGTAAGATAAGGAACTTCTCTTATCTTATGGGGAGGGGGAGGTGTCACACTCCCAGGGCGCTGGGGTCTCATCCCTTGGGAGAAAAGTGTGTGACAAGCCCCTCCTGGTACAACAGAATTGCAGCTGTCCAAAACTCCCCAGTCTTCAGCCACCCCAGGATGGTGGATGCCAGCTGGGGCCCCCACCGGTCCCCCCCACTCCTCTCTCAGTACCTCTCACTTTGTCGCCATCAACATTTCCCATCACTGCCATACGAAAAGTAAGTACATCATACGTTAATTTGTATTGTCACTGCGCCTTAGAGCCCTGGTAAAGAACACATTCATTTTTAATCCACTATGAATAATATATAAATATGTATACAGTGTGGAGGGTCAGGAGGGGTTAGGAGAAAGCAAGTCGTACATTGTTTATAGTGAAAGTGGGGGAACAGGAGATTTTTCTTACTTGCGACGATGGAAATAGCTGTTCTTTCCCTGCACCTAGAGGGAGAGGAAAAGGCTTGCTCTTGGGGGCCATCCATTAGCCACAGCTCAGCACTGGGCAGCTGCTTCCTGGAGAGACAGAGCTGTAGTTTGAGGCTCCCACACCTCCAAGCTGATGGCTTCTCCCAGGTGAGGGGCAGAAGATAAGAGAATGAGCAGTGGGTAGGTAGCCAGCTCTTGGCAGTCAGCCCTAGAGTAGTAGAACATTTGTGGGGTGAACCTTCTGCACCACACTACCCAGAGCAGGAAACTTCCCTCGACTGGTCCTCACACAGTCAGCAGGACCCAGGCTGGCAGCAAGATGGCTTCTGCTTTTACAGATATGGAAATCTGGGCCCAGGGAGGTACACATAACTAGTTGCTGAGCAAGTTGATACTAAACGCAGGCCCATCTCTTGTTGCTGGCATCAAGCGCCTGACCAAAAGCAGCTTGTGAAAGAAAAGAGTTTATTCTGGCTTACAGACTCAAGGGGAAGCTCATGATGGCAGGGAAAATGTGGCATGAGCAGAGGCTAATCTGCTCCTGGCCAACATCAGCAACAGGAGAGTGTGCCAAACATTGGCAAGAGGAAGCTGGCTATAATGTCCATAAAACTGTCCTCAACAACACAGCTCCAACAAGAGACTGATTCCCAAATTGCCATCAGCTGGGGATCAAGCGTTCAGAGCACATGAGTTCATGGGGACATCTAGATCAAACCATCACATCTCTCTGCCCACTCCTGACCCTTCCTCCCTGAAAGCTTTGTACCAGAGAACTTTCTACAGAGCGGAAATGCCCTTCCATGAGGAGCCAAAGGTGTTCCAGGAGGTACCCATGAGCACACTGAAAAAGTTGTGCACCATGTCTGTGTCTGATGTTAGAGACATACCACACACCACACCCATGGAAACAGATACCACGGCATCTTCTTTCAGAAGACCACCCAAGTCTGTCAAGGACCATGGTGGACATATTTGGAATCCAGAAGGATATACATTCCTCTGTGTGATGGTTAATCATCACTTCCAACTTGATTGGGACTGAGAGACACCACCTAGGAAATCAGTGAGGCACATCTCTGGGCCTGTCTGCCTGGGGGAGGGGTGGGAGGGTCCAGAGACAATTAGAACGTTAAGTCTCTTACCCAGTGGTTGACTTCATTGATAGGTCCATAAGATGAAGATAAAATGGGGAGATGATGGAACTGTAGAGGGTGGGGCCTGGCTTGGGGACATGGGTCACTGGGGACACCTCCTCAGGGACTCTATCTTGCTCTGCCCCTTCCTGTTCCTGATCTCTGCTTCCTGGCCAGTGAGGGTTGAACAGTTCTGATCCTCTGTGCTGCTTGTGATGTCCTCCCCACCGCGATGGACTGGAACTATAAGTTCAAGTTCACCATTCTTCCTGGGAGTTGTCCTCTCAGGTACCCAGCACACTGAGCATCCAGAAACAGTGGTTCCAAGATGACCTCCCACTGTGGACACTGGGGAGGTTAAGTCCCTTATACAAAGTGGATGCTTACAAATAACCTAGTCACGTCCTTACTCATTTTAATTTTATTTTTTAGTATGTTCATTTATTTATGGATTTGAGAGAAAGAGATGGAGAGAGGGAGCTAGAGAATGTATGTGTGTGTGAGTACGGATGCACCAGAGCCTCTTTCTGCTGCAAATGAACTCCAGGAGCATGCACCACTTTGTGTTTGTGACCTTACGTGGGTCCTTGGAAATTGAAACTGGCTGTCAGGATTTGCAAGCAAGCACCTTTAATTGATGGTCCATCTCCTCAGCAGAATGGCTGTTTGAGTTGCTAGCTTAGGGTTTTTCAAATATTTTTATTTATTTATTTGAAAGTATGGGTATGTCAGGGCCTCCTGCCACTACAAACAAAATCCAGACACATGTACCATTTTGTGCAAACGGCCTTATGTGGGTGCTGGAGAATTGAACCTGGGCTGGCAGGATTTGCAAGCAAGCACGGGTAACTGCTGAGCCATCTCCCCAGATCTTTATTTTTGTTTTTTTTTTTTTTTTTTTTGAGACAGGGTCTCATAATATATCACAGGCTGGACTCAGACTTGTGACAATCCTACCTCTGATTCCTAGGCTTTTACCACCATACCTGGCCTTCCATATACTTTGAGACATGTCTAGATTACTAAAATGCCAAATATAATCTAAGTACTATATAAGTGGTTGTTTCACTGTGTTGGAAAATGTCTGTACACGATCAGTACACATCCAAGTCCTGACCATGACCGAGACCTCAGGGCACCGCAGTGTTGGAGAGAGGTGACCTGGACAATGGCTGGAGGTCACGATCAGACCTGCCCACACACCACTTCATTCAGTGTGGTCCCAGCTCAGCGTGTGATGAATACAAGCTTTGATTTTTAGAACTTTCTCCTTTTTTTGTATGTGTGCATGCATGCATATGTGTGTGCATATATAAAAAAGTAAGCACATGTGTGTGCAGACATATGTGCCCAGTGCCAGAGGACAAAGTTGGACATCCTCCTTTATATCCTTCTTCGTCATTTCCTTAAGGTAGAATCTCTCACCAAACCTGCTATTTTTGGTCAGACTCACTGACCAGTAGTCACCTGTAATTCTCCAGGCTTGGCTCCCCCACAGAACTAGACTTACAGGTATACATGGCCATGCCTAGCAGCTTATGCAGGTGCTGGGGAATGAATCAAACCCTTGTGCATGCATGGCAAGCACCCTTACCTGCTCAGACATATCCCGATCCCTGGGACTTTCTAGGTTTTAAATTTTTTTTTTTTCAAATAAATTTAGTCCACAGTTGGTTCAATCTTTGCATGCAAAAACAAGCAGATCCGGACAGCCAGCTGGAGTTCTAAGCTGCTTCAGGTGTGTAAGTGTCCTGCCTCCACTTGTGGGTGCTGTCTTGGAGAAGAAACCAGGTAATGTGTATGGTTGGGGCAGCCACAGAGGTGCTGGAAGGCTTGGAATGAGCTGCTTCTACCAAGGAGACTCCTAACAACACCAGGTCTCCCTAGTATTCAAACCAGAGGCCACTGGAATCCTAAAAATTTGCAAAGTGCCTTCTGGTAGTTAAGAAAACGGCTCCACCTATAGGGCCAACAGAGATGTGGGAAATTCTACCTCTGCAGCAACTAGCCTGCCTTGGGGAAGCCACAGAGCAGCGTGTAAAAGCAGGTTCATCCATGGGTCTGGCCTTCAGGGTCCTGTTCTAAAGCCCCTAGCTCTCACCTGCACCTGCTAGATGCTCTGAGCTCACAGCTTTGCCCCTGAAGCTACAAACTGAGAAGATATGAGCCCAGGACCACCCACCCACACACACACCTCCACCACACACACACACACACACACACCAACACACACCCACATCCTTCTTCCAGGTTCAAGGCCAGGAAGCACAATGAGGTGGGTTAACATTTAAAGACAGGCCCTGGGCCTGCAGAAAGAGCTGTTTCCACCGTTGCATATATTATACTTTTTACACTTTGAAAAAATTTCCTCCTAATTCTAAATAGGCAAGAATGGCTCCAATCAGGTACATAATTTATGTTTTCAATTTAAAAAAAAAATTCATCCATCTAATCAAAGATGCTAGAGCACTTTGGAATATCCTTACTACAAATGATTTTAAGTCTTAAATTTCTCATGATTTGGGTTTTAATTTAAAAGGCTACTCAAAACTTGTACTTATTTGAAAAGTAGATTTTTGATCCATGTAGTAATAGATTGGAGACATCACTGTCAACTCAAATTTACATTAATCTGCAGAATATAGATGTGCTCTATAGGGGAATTAATATACATGTGTGCATATTATTTGAATTGTGTTTTATTAGCTGAAAGGACCTAGAAGTGGTGAAATTGGTTTCTAATAATATTCGCTTAAAAATAAAAACATATCTAAAGAGATTAAAGTTTTGCCTTACTTTTCTTATAGCAATGACTGTCTATCTGACAGAAGCGACTGTAGGAAGGGAAGCTTCATTTTTACTTACTGTCCAGTGGTGGGAAGGCGAGGAGGCAGAGGCAGGTTGCCACGGTTTCTAATATCTTGGCAGGTCAGGAAGTAGAGTTCTCACCAAAAATGACTTTCACCTCAAAGCCCACCCCCAGCAACCCACCACGCTGGTTGGACCATTGTCCTAAAAGTTCCACCATCACCAAAATCAGTTCCACCAACTGGAAATCAAGAATTCAAACATAGGAGCCTGTGTGGGACATGAAAGTTCCAACCAATGAGAGACATGCACACAATGACCCACAACGTTTTGTGCCGTGGAATAAAGAATCGCCTTAAAATATAAAGAAAATGTCTCCATTAAAGTGTGCGTGAAGCCATGTCAATGTCCCCAGGAGCCAGCTAAGAACCCCTTAGTCTCAAAGCTGGAACAATTTCAACGACAAAGTAAATAGCCTCACACCAAACCAGAGCCTAATGTACAAGATAAATATCCATGATACACTCTGACATAAATGATTGAATCAGTAAATATGTAGGGAAGGATCCGAAAATGCATCCTGCGTTCCAAGTAATTTATGTAGGCATTTCCCACCTACCTCGGGGACATAGAGAAAAGTGCCCTCTCCTTCAGTGTGGGGTGTGCTTCTGCTCAGTGCCTACCACACAAGTGGGGTTTTGGGGGAGTGGGGAGGAAGGCAGAGTAACTTCACAAATGAAAAAGATCTAAGGAATGTCACTTGCGCCAGGTGGTCAGGGTCACAGGGGCAGGCACCCTTGATTTGGTACAAGGAGAAGGGTGCTTTAGCACTATCATGGGTTTTTTTTTTTTTTTTCATCCACAAAGCTCTAGTCTAAACTTGAGAAATGACCGTCAAGGGACATTCTATAAAATAGTCCTCAGATTGGTCAAGGTTATCAAACTGAAGAAAGTGTCTGAGAGACTTTTGGAGACCAAAAATAAAATAAAATAAAACACACTCACAGCAAGAGGCATGACAGCTCAGGCCATATGGTCTCCTGACTGGGATCTTGGAAAAGAACAAGGGAATGAGGTAAAAACCAAGGAAATCTGACTATGGACTGACTTCATGTACAGGTATCAACACTGGTTTATTAACTGTGGCAAACATACTCTTTTAATGTAAGCAATCCTAACAGTGGAAACTGTGGGGGACGCTTGTGGGAATCTTTGTTGTAAACAGCTCACGCTGCTGGGATGAACCTCCAAACCAGGCATAGATTATAGGAGGAAGAAAGGATTTAATGACGTTTACAGATCCAGAGAGAGAGAGAGAGAGAGAGAGAGAGAGAGAGAGAGAGAGAGAGAGAGAGAGAGAGAGAGAGAAATAAACTCCATCAGCACCTCCAAAACCAAGAACATCAGGCAACATGGAATTCCAGGCAGAACTCAGGTTATTCTCTTCATACCTTAGGGCTGGAATTCCAGATCTGCCCCCAGAAACACTTGAGGGCTGGACCCTAGGATCCACCCAAGGTGACATCTCTTTCAAGTTACAAGCTTAAACACAACTCTTGAATCTATTTGGGGACATCCATTCAAACTACCACAATCAGACCTTATACCATGTATATCTACACTAAAATAAAAAGGCTGCTTTCAATTTTTTTTAACAGAATTGTATTTGGCTGATTTTTAATGAATTAGAAGAATCCCAGAACCCCACATGAAGAGATGAGCAGAGCTAAAATCACAAGACTAAGACCTAGATGGTGCTCTTAGCTCTTCAGGAGAGGAACATTTCAACACCACACTAGACCTGCTGGACCAATGGCAGCATCAGCTCTTGGAGGCTTGAGAAATAGCCCACAATCCTCCTGGAACCTGGCACTTTTATTAGGTAAGTACAGTGGTTAGGAACTGGGGCTCGGAAGTCAAAAGCCAGCATTCAAACCTCACATATCTCAGGCTGTGTGTGCACTCAAGGTCAGCATTCGCCTTCCAAGCGTCAGCATCCCATCTGATAATAGCTCATCCTTGGGGTGGTTTGCTCTGTGGATCAAATGAGCTAAAGCCTGTAAAATGCTTAGAGCTTAGGGCTGGTGAGTGTGGCTGCAAGTATTGAAGCACTCCCTCTAGGAAGTACATTGGCTTGTGTTGTAGTCAGCTTTCTCATTGCTGCAAAAATCACCTGCCCCAAAGCAGCTGATTGGAGGAAAGGGTTTATTTGGCCCTCGTCCACATGGCTGCCTGAACACATCTGGACAGACATGACGATCCTTGCCTTACAGAGGAAGAAGTGGGCTCAGGGGAGCAGAAGACACCTTCCTCAGTAGAGGAGATGAGAAAATTGTACCCAGGCTGGTATGGTGGACAGTCCAGCTCATTGTACCGTAGACATGCTGTAGGGGACCCTGGGGTGGCAGTCAGCTGTCTCGTTGCTGAGCAGAAAGAACCCAATCAAAAGCAGCTTGTGGAGGAATGGGTTTATTTTGGTTTACAGACTTGAGAGGAAGCTCCATGATGGCGGAGAAAATGATGGCATGAGCAGAGGGTGGACATCACCTCCTGGTCAGCATCAGGTGGACAACCACAGCAGGAGAATGTTCCAAACACTGGCAAGAAGTTGGTTATAATACCCATAAGCCCATCCCCAACAATACACTGCCTCCAGGAGGCTCCAATTCCCAAATTGCCATCCGTTGGGGACCTAGCATTCAGAGCACACAAGTTTTGGGGAACCCCTGGATCAAACCACCACAGCATGGTAGCCCCCATGTAGGTGATGTGTGTGTACATCCATCCCCCTGAAGCTTCTTGTTAGGATGCCCACACACAGGATGGGGTCGATGAGACTCTGAGATGATGTGTGAGGTCCCAAAGCCAAGAACCCAGCTTGGGTCGTGCTTCAAAACTGAAAGCACTGTGACTATTGTCTCCCTGGAGCTTCTGGCTCAGGACCCAGAAGAAAGATGGTGCTGGTTTCCAGCAGGAGATCTGAGAGGAGTTGGGCTGGGGTAGAGGTGGGGAATAGAGTCTTCCAGAGTCCAATTCAGCCCCTG
>PVHP010014952.1:15497-38335 GCA_004024765.1 Zapus hudsonius
CCTTCCCTTCCCCTCCCCTCTTCTCCCCTGCCCTCCCTTCCCCTCCCCTCTTCTCCCCTGCCCTTCCCTCAGCATCTTCAACTTCACGCCATGCCTGGGCACTGTGGTTCTGCATCTCCCCCAACAAAAATTGGTTTGTCCTCACTGTCATGATCTGTGGAGCCACCGGCCTGCCTGGGTGGTCAGGGACCGGCGGCATGCACTCAACAACCACTATTGATCCGGGATCTTAAATCATCCCCGGATTTTATGAAAGCATTTATGTTTATCATTAAATAACCTTCAAAGGGTCGATGAACTTACTTTCCTTTTTTGAAGATTTTTAGATGTGTAATATAATAATACTCTAATGATACTGAGACTTTGTCTCTGGGCGAGGCATTTAATATTGAAAGAAATGCTGGGAGAGGACAAAGGGAGGGTGCTGGCCACAGGAAGGGTGGCCCTGGGGAGCAGAGCTAATGCCCGCCCCCTCTCCAGAACCTTCTTGCCAGCATATGCGGGGGAAGCATTTCTTGGTGTGGGGGAGGTCCTGGCCGGGGTGAGGGGGGGACGACAACAGAACTAGTGAATCAGAGTTTTATACTATCACTAAAACAAAGCTTGCTTTATATTTAAAAAAATAATTTTGAAATTTAAAGTAAAATTTAGGTGCTATTCAGAAGACAAAAATGAAAGCGAGTCTAAGGCCACAAGATGTGGCCCTGGGGACATCTGGGCTAGTGGTGGGAACAGGCCCCTGACAAGACAGCTCACCTTGGGCAGGTTCCAAAGTTTCTGATCTTGTGGGGAGGGCACACATACCCCACCCTGCTCCCCTCCATCCCTTGGCTGCCCCAAAAACCTTGCCTTCCTCTCTGTGTCTCTCCTTCTAACAGGTGAGCCCAGGTGATTCTCCGCTCTGGGCTGGCCCTCCAGAGCCATGCTCTGTCCCTGGATTGCCATCACTGCCTTGCTAGTTTCATGATCAGGAAAGCCCCATGGCTCCTGCCTGTGTAACTCCAGTCCCTGACACGCTTCCATTTTCCAAGCTCATGGACAGCCTTGAAGGTCTTGGCCAAGTTCAAGTGCATCATAGCTTAGCCTCACAGACACAGCTCCACCCCTCTTCTCTCCTGACCTCCACAATCATGTCACTTTTTGGGCGGAGCTTTAAAGTCACCTGACCCCACCCCCCACTCCAGACATCAGTGTGTCTCCCCATCTTGGTCACTATAAGCTGACACAAACACACAGATTTTTTTTTTTGTCCCAACACTAGGTTTTTAAAAATTGTACTGCACTGCCAATGTTTAAAAACAAAAAGATTTCACGTAAAAACATGGATTTCCAGTTTCTCTGGAAAAAGTCAGAAGGTCTGGCAAGAGCTTCCCTGAGGCAGTAACTGTAGCCTGCCACACGCTTCTGGAACTCACCGCCTGGCACCCTCACCCTCTGGCACACCACACCTCTGAGCATGCCCAGCAGGGCTCTAGGGGTGTCAGAGTTTAACAGCCCCGTCTCACCTTGCTAGGACTGGGTGTGAGAGGGGCGGAGGCTTTGTGTCTCCTTTTTCTCCTCCAGATGGGCTGCGTTCCTAAACACACCCAGTGAAACAAACAAGTGGTCTCCATCCAGTTCAGTGGCTTCCTGTTTTTCATTGGGTCCCTTAAAATGAACACATCAGCTGTAGTTTCTGCCTTGTGGAACAGTTTAAATATGAGAGAGGACCAACACCCTAATATGACTTATGTCAAGGGTGTGCCGAGCCCCACGCAGAAGACAAGGCAGGCAGAAGGAAGGGAACACCCCAAAACACTTTTGGTGAGCAGAAGCAGGTGTCCGAGGTTACCTGTGGGAATCCAGCTACACGTTTCTTGCAGGATGAAGGTTGGACAGCGCAGGAGAGAGAATCGCGCATCCCTCCTTCTGTAAAGGAACTGTCCACACTTGTGCCGCACACTCCTAGAGATGGCACCCTGGATATTTTGAGAAGACCTCCTTCTGATCAAGTCCAATTCCCCAAAGTGGGTCCCAGGACAACAGAAAGGAACAAAGTTAAAAGGAAAGAAGGAAACATAAACTTTCTAGCACCTTCTCAGCCCATCACTGACGAGGAATACCACTCACACTGCGTTGAATAAATAAAGCCTAGATCAGTGCTAGATTTTTTTTTTTTGCTCCCAGGGAGTCACAAAAGAAATGCCATTCCTTTCTTCTCTTTTCTTCTCCTCTATAAAAGGCTTTTTCTGAAAATCAAAGGTGTGAGACTTTGCTTTCTCTTGTAGGCATGATCCAGAATATGACGGAGGAGTGACAGATGTTGGCACCCAGCTGCAATGAAGCATGCTAAAATTTCTGTCTAATCCACTTATCTCTCTGTAGTCCCTTAAAGGAAAACAAATGGTCAAGGCTTTACATTAGGAAGAGAAAACCCACAGGGCGGGACTGTTGCATAATGCCGTCTCAACGCCATCTTGCCTTCAGGTTCCCTCAGCAGAGGGAGTGGGGAGAACTGGTCCCTCAACCTGAGACCCAGAGGGTCAGTCTTGTGTCCCTCTGTCCCATTCAAGATGAGGTTTCTACAGAGGAGGTGGGACATCGGAGCAGGATAGGCGTGTGAGAAGCAAGAGGAGACCCCAGAACAAGCCCCTACGTGTGGGCACACACTGGCACCTCGTGACACACACATTACCCAGTAACACTCCTGCTAAACTAACATGATCAGTTTAATCACCAGCACGGTCGCTTTCAGCTACTTGAATAAATCCAGAGGAATTATAAACGGAGCCCGTGTGTAATTAAAGTGAGGGTTGTTAGATTCTTCATTTAACAAAACACTTGAAAGCAAAAGCCCCGGTAGGGTTAGCAATGCCAGTGGGGAGCTGGAGAGGAGGAGTGGGCATCGGGGCCAGGTCTCCTTGGAGCAAAGATCAAGGCCCTGTGACCCCAATCCCCTTGCAAGCCCGGGAGGAGCAGGCAGGCTCTGCAGTCTGGGCTGGTCACGGCCAGCAGCTGTAACAGCTGTGAAACGCTCTTCCCCAAGCAAGTAGAAAAAAGGAGAGATGTGACGGATTTCGCCCATGGCAGGATGGCGTTCCCGTTTTTTCTGGCCCTTCAGGCAAAAACAGTAAAGGAAAATTTGAGATTTCCCCCTCTTAAACTTCCCACAACAACCTCAACAAAACCACATGACTCGCCTTCTACAATCTCCCTGGTGTGTTCACTGCTACTTTGGCAGGGACTCAGAATTACTGTTATATAAATTCCATCTGATGCCAAAGCGACCATCTGTGAGCAGAGCTGTTTCACCTAAGTCTGCCTGCAAAGCCACTCTCCCCGAGACAAGGGAGAAGGGGGAAAAATTTGATTAATTTGCAGAATGCTTGTGATTTGCTCATATATTATTATAACTCCTCATCAGCACATGACAAATTCCCAGCCCTGGGTGCAGGCACCCGTTTGGTTTCAGCAGTTTCTTGCGTCGACACCTGACAGACTGCAGGGCTTCTAATGACTTTCAGATGCTTACAAACAGTAATTCTATCTTCAGAATAAAAAAGAAAAAAAAACCATAGGAAGAAAAGAGGAGCAGGGAGAGTTCGTCTATTTCATTTCCTTCCTGGTTATCAACATGATTTAGCTGGAGCTTTAAGAAGGCTCCCTGGGCCAGGCCACTATTGCCTACAGAGACAAAGACCCCCACTTTCTGATGGCAAGCCAGCAGAGGCCCACTTGGGGGTGATGCCAGGCAGAGCCCCCTGGGGTGCCTGCCACCACCGCGGGTGCCTCTTCCCCTCCTTCTGGGATGAAGAATTCCTTTCATTTGTCCACTTTTACTACCCCAATAACGTCTTGTGGTCTTTGCAAATACATCTGCCTGCTAACTGCAGTTGGATTTCTGGCTTCCCCTTCTCCCCCTCCCCGCTTTCACCCCTTTGCTTTAAACCTCTGATGATGCCTCTCCAGCCTGCCTCGCCTTGATTGCCTGTTTTAGATTAGAGATTTTAGCAGGGAAACAAAGACTTCGGAATACACATCAGTCCCGAGTATGAAGACCCACAGAAGGAAAAGCGATAAAATGCGATGCGCCATCTGTCCGCAAACAATAACCTGTGTGCTTGGAGGCTCACAAATTACTTAGCGCACAACCTTCCCAAATTACAGAGCCTTGAAAGAGCGTGGAGTCTTGTGAGTGAGACCCTCTTTGATGTCCTTTGAGATTTCCCATCACCCTCATACTCGCCCCCAAATTGATTGCTAACAGTTGAGGAATGTCTGGGTGACAAGTAGATTTTTGTTATCCAGATACTCCCGGTTACATTTGGCCTGGGATCCAAACAGACGTGGGCTTCCCTTCCTTCCTTCCCCTCCCCTCACCCCCCCCCCAGACATCATTTGGGACAACTGACCCAGATGTAGTCTGTCTCCTTTTATAAGTGTTTGCACGGTGTGTGTGTGTGTGTGTGTGTGTGTGTGTGTGTGTGTGTGTGTGTCCGTCGGGGGCTGGGGGGTGACCTCCTGAGCAGACCCCCACTCAGTAAAGAAAGATCCTGTTAAACTGACTGCTCAGCCAGCTGGTCAGCTGGTCCGTCTTGGCAGAATAATCAAGATTTGGTTTGTAATGTTCCTAAATCCCTCTCCTCTGCACCCCCAGCCCCTCAAGAAACACCATCTAATACCTGTCCTTCCTCAGACTGTTAGAAACAGGCCTCGGGCCATCAGTGACTTGTGATAGTTAGCTGGTGTCTGTAGTCAGGCTAGAAAATTCCTTCTAAAATGATTTACTAAAATGGAAGGCAAAGAAAGCCCCCCCCACACACACATATGCATCGCCAAAAGGGAAGAAAGTCTTGCTCATTGGGGATGGGAGTGTATTTTGACAGACCCCCTCTGGCCTCTTGACAAGGATGTATTTGTCTTCATCCAGCCTAAAATGTGGTGACGAGCCTCCCATCTCCTAGACAGGAAAACTGGGGTTCCCAGAGAGTCAGGCGCATGCCTGGGTGAAGCAGCAGGTGGGTACAGTGGCTGTCACCTTTCTGAACCCCCACGGACCCTCCTCCAGTCTCAGGGTTCTGCTCTGAGGGTTAGACTGCAAAGTAGCCAGCAGCTTGGTATGAAGACATCTAATGGAAAACTTCCTGCCATCATGGGAAACAGCCAAGCAAACTCACCCTTAGCAAATGGGAGAGAGAAAGAGCGAGAGGAGGAGTGACTACGGCTGGATGTCAAACTCCATGAAATAAAGCTTCCTAACCAAGTTCCCGTGAGTTTCAGCCACCTCCTCCCTGCAGTCCCCTTGGCTTGCCCCTTCGTGCCTCTTTGGCAGTACTGAGATCTGCCCTGCTTGGCTCAGGAACTCATGCGCTCACGATCACAAGCTGGGCACCCAGTAGACACAGCGGCCCGATGCTCTGGCAATGAACTTGTTTTCCAGACTGCCCTAACCTGAAGTCAATTAAGACAGGCTTTACACACAGTTTGGCTGAAATGGGGCGGGTTTGGGGGTGGGCGCTTGTATTCAGACAACCAGATGTTTCTTTTAATTTTTTAAAAGAACACACCAAACCAAGCGACAAGCTACGCTGACTTTTCTACGTGCTGTTACTTGCTCGTTCCGGCAATGTAATGATTGGATTCTGTGTCTTGTAGCCTCAAGTAACAGACAGGGTGCCTACTTTTTTTTTTCTTGTTTTCACCATGACCTCTATCACTGTCTTGTCTGCACGTCCAGCCTTCTGTCCCCTGAGAGCCTTTCACAGGCCATTCCACACATGACAGAGGGACAGAGAAGCAACATCCAGAGGTCCAGTGGCCCCAGCCTCTACCAGTTGTTGGAAACAGAGGCTCTCATTTTAACTTAGGCAGCACTGGAACTCGCTACGTAGCTCAGGTTGGTCCCAAGCTCCCAATCCTCCTCTCAGCCTCTTGCACGATGCGGATCTTTATTTGTTTATTTATTCATTAATTTTTATTTTTAGGTAGGGTCTTGCTCTAGTCCAGGCTGACCTGGAATTCACTATGGAGTCTCAGGGTGGCCCCCTCCCTCCCTCTGCCTCCAGAGTGCTGGCATTAAAGGTATGCACTACCATAACGGTCTCTATATATTTATTTTAGAGAAAAGGTTTTCCTATGTAACCCTCCAAGTGTGAGCCTCCAAGATTCATGATTCTCCTGCCTCAACCTCTGAGCTGGGATGCCAGGCGTGTGTCACCACGCTGCCCCATCTGCTGGTCCTTTAAAAGATACAGGCTCGATCAAGTACTTTTCCAAGACTCAACCTATATCTCTGCTTAACTTTTATTATTTTTTTTCTGGCAGCCCCATTGTCCCAAGCATAACCACTCCCAGTGGAAAATCTCCCTCTGGTGACCAAGCTTTACAAACTCCCTCTTCTCCAGACATGATGTAGAAAAGCAGAAAAGGGAAGAAACAATAAGCATCTTCCTGATAGAAGGGCTTCTGTTTCTTTAAAATGTGACTGAAAAAGGGGGGGAGGTTGGTCTGTGGCCCATAGCTGCCCCCCCTCAGTTTTTGAGCGCCATCTCCCTGACTCTTTGGGGTTAGACTAAAGCAGGGAATTGCTATAAACTTAAGTGAACAGGTGTGAACAACAAGTCACCTTGACCTTGGTTTTGGGGGCAGACAACTCTCACCCCAGCAATTTTCTACCTGGCTCCTCCCAACCTCCAAAGCCTCAGATTCCTCAACTGCCAAGGGGCTAAACACTCAGACAGAGTGGCCAGGCACTGTGGGCATAATGCTTTCCAATGATCCAGAGCTGAAGGCCAGGACTAGAAATGCCAGCAACTGTTATTCAACAGAGCCATTGTCCCCAAAGGCTCTGGCCACCTTCTCTCTAGCTAATCCTCATAGGAAAACACTCCTCGAGTGGGCAGTGTCCAAGGTGAAGAATAGTAGGGCTATGCACTCACTCCCGTGCTGATTTCGGCTCCTATACCAAGAACCGGCGCACCACCAACGCCTTCAGGTGCATACTTAATGCAGGTGAAATAGGGAGGTCCATCAGTGTAAAGTGGGGCGTCCAGAGGCTGGAGTAAAGAAATTAAAGACATGGAGTGAGAGCATTTTATGCACACAAGATAACTGCCTTTTGATATAGCTTTTTACTACACATTTGGTATTATGGATCCATAACAGATAAATGTGTATCGCAGAATATATAAAAGTGCCAGCAATTGTCAATACGCATTCACATGCTGCATTAAGAATATTCTATAAAAGACCCTCCAAATATGACGGATGCGCATAACTAACTGAGTGATGCTGCCGATGGAAATTTGGGGAAAGTGCATTTCAGCCCTAAGGAGCTTTACCCGACAGAGCAACCCAAACTCAGCTGACATTTAAAAAGTCCCTTGGCACTCAGAACAAAGAGTCCTTCGGCATGTACTCTCCTCAAAGCGAGGATTCTAAAACACACATGAAAAATGAAATCTATAAATTCTGAAATCTGGGCTCAGTCAGCAGGAGGAAGGCATCCGGGCATCTGAGTTCGTGACCCAGAACTAACTCGGGTGTCACCAGGGCTCGATGTCAGCCCAGGTCACAGAGCTGGAGTGGGGCCAGGGCTCCATTCTACATGGGTACAGGTCACCTCGTCCTCAGAACGAGTTGGAACCTCGGGCAGGCAGGCTCCACTGGCAGCCGTGAGTACATTGTTATATTCTTATAAAACAATATAGTAAAACATTACCAGCTTCCTATACACATAATAAAATCAATCTTTTGCCTCTAGTATATTAAATGGAAAAGTATGTCCCCAGAAAACACAAAATCATCACTGTCTATAAGAATCTTGCAAATGAAAAGGAGAAAACGTCCAAAGGTCACAATAAAATATAAAACACATCTGATACAACAGAGGGACGTATTTTCATGTATTCTACACAGCTCGTGTCCTGAGGACGTGTGTCTGCCTCTCAATGTCTTTCTTCACTAGTTGGATTTGTTTATGAAGTCTTCTTCGCTTTCCCCCCAAGATAGAGACATTGGCCACACTGACAGGAATAGACCTCTTTAATTGAGCTGATAGGTTAAAAGTGAATATGTCCTTGAATTTCCAGTGAAAGGCTGTCTGTGGTTATTTCTAAGGGATCCATCTTCCTCAGCCTTGTGGCTGATACCAAGTATCTAATAAGGCATTTCAGGACCCATTCCCTCTAGTATGCAAGGGCTTTATCAAGAGACAAGATTCAAATACACTGTGCCAACTAAAGGACAAACGTGTTCCCTGGCATCAGGTGTGGTTGGCACACAGCTGTTTTGAGGTCAAGCCTTGTCCAGGGAAATAAGAAGCTGACCCGCACAGCCAGAGCTGAAATCCATCAAAGTTCAGAGTTGACTGTCTCCCTGCAATCTGGATGTGGGAATGTGGCGATCTGCAATTTATTTAATTTTAATTAAATTTCGTTTCACATCCTGTTTTGCAAGTCAGCAAGATGGGACCTCTTTGCCAAGAGGGAGGGGGAAATGGAAGAAGTTCCCTGTCCAGCACGGAGGGCTGGTGCCAGGCTCGTCCACAGCCAGCCTGAAACCGTTCTCGGGTACACAGGACTGTCGGCAGAGCCTGTCTGGCCCACAGTACCACAGCCCTGCTATCTCCTCACTGAAGGGCCTATTTGTCTGCTTTAAGTGAAATCACTCAATTCTCAAAAGTCAGTGGAGGACTGTGGAAGGGGGAGGGTCTGAATAGGCCACTCCAAATAAGTTCCATTAATCAAAAGACACAGTGTAATGTAACTAATATTTTACAATTAAGGGAGACAAGATACAACTAAAAGCCATCTATCTCTCTTATACCACATGATCATTGATTCATAATCGGAGACTGAGTTGCACAAAGATGCATTTACTGGATGGGGGGATTGGGGGGGGAGGGCCGGTCTGAGCCGAGATAATGAACGCGATGAGAGCGAGCGACGCTGAAGGCTGAGGAGAGATGACAGAGAGGTTCAATGCTGACGGATGACACGGAGATGCCGCAGATACCTGACAGCCCGCGGGAGCCCAGGCGCTCTTTCCCCGGCATTGTGATCCTCAATTACCCTGGAAAGGGACTAAAGGGGACAATGGAGAGGCTGGCTGAGCTGGGCCCATGCGCAAGGCTGCCACGATGCCAGGCGAGCCCCATGCCCTGACTGGACTGTGGTTCCCATTGTTGGTGCTCCTGGGAACATGGGGTGTAGGGGGGGGGGGGGACAACAGGAATGCCCAGTACTCCATCTGTTTGGTGATAAAATTCCCAACTCTTCAAAGGGATTCATTTTTTCTCTTTCACTGCCACCTTCAGGGAAAAGAAAGTGCTGGCTTTCTCAAAAACAAATAGTAATGATAATAATAAATAAAATAAAAACTGGGGAGGGGATTCTGGTTTGCCACTGCAGAGGGAGCTGCTCAGAGACAGCTCACACTCTTAAGGTGCACCTTACAGAACTCTGCAGTGAGTAAAGTGGGGGTGAAATGTATTCTAGCCATTGGGATAGAGATGCAGAAGGTAAGAGAGCCACCGGAGAGAGGGAGGGAGGGGAGGGACGGAGGGAGGGAGGGAGGGAAGTTTCCCAGCCTGGGGTGCCATGAGTCACAGCAAAGAGGAAAAACTTTCTCTGGCCTGTGTCCCCTCAGGAGCCCAGCCACCAGCCAGAGCCTCTCATTTGCAGACAAACCCCCCCCCCCCAGGTTTCTTTGTAAAGATACAGATGGTCTCACGGAAAAGGAAAAGCTCACGTTGCATGTCTTCTGAACAAAGAAAACCAAATGACATTCAAGGAGCCACCAAAGCACAGAAATCTTAGCAAACTGGCAGAACTGTGGAGCAGGTGATGGGGTAGGGTGAGGGGGGACAGGGCGGAGCCCTCAAAGGCAGTCCAAACAGCAGTGACAGCAATAGGAACAATATCCCAGAGTTCTGTGCTGCTTTAGTACAGGGCCATTTCTTTACTATAATACTTCCATGTAATGTGTGCAAATTCATATTAAAGCCAGAGGTCCAGAGAAACCAACATGGCTACCCAAAGTGTTGGCCACAGAGGCTTCTCTGCATGTCTCTCCCCTTTCTGTCCTCCTGGAGGTGGTCTCTGTGCCCAGCTGACAAGGATCTACATGGGAAGAGGAGCCCCTGCCCCTGCCAAGTCCTGGGCTTCTTGTGTGTATGAGTTGATGAGCGCACACACACACACACACACACACACACACACACACACACACACACTCCCCGTTACCTTGTCCAACAAGTATCTCCAAGAGCCCAGATGGAGCTGAGGAGAGTGAGGGACAACCCATCCAAAGAACCTTTCGTTCTCCCTGTCATGCTGGGTTCTCCACACTCAGAGCAGAAATCCCCAGGCCCCAGGGTCCTAGATGGGACAGACACATACCCCTTGGGTGCTTGGCTCCATTCTTTCTAACAAATTAATGAAGCCCCAACCCCTCCAAAGAAGTGACTTCATGTAGGGATAAAGGTGCTGAGCCCAAGGTGGCTGTCAAATCTCAGGACAAGGGTGTTAAATAAAATCAATTTGTCCCTTCTGGGTAGCTGTAATTAAGACACCCCCTTTGTCATTAACCCCCTGGAACCCATAGTGCAGCCACAAGTGGTCCCAGGAGACTAAGCTCGAGTATCCCAGGCAAAAGCAGGGTGCCGCTGTGTCTGCCCGCAGGGAGGAGTGAGGGCTGCTGGCTGGTCAGCCCTGGGTTCTCCACGCAGCTCTGTGCCATCAATCTGTCCCCTGCCTTTCCTGGACTGAAGACTCACACGTGTTCACACCAAGTGGAAGCCGGACCGAATAAAGCACGAGACTCAGACCTTTCAAAGAGAGGTTCCAGGAAGAGTGTGGGGGTGTCAGCTTGCCTCATCACCACGTGCCCTTCAGCAGAAACTATGAGAAGCATGAATTTCTGGGTAAGTGGACCATCTGTGCAGAGGCCTTTATGATGAACCTACAGAAATACGACTTATTGTCTCAACAAACAGTTTCTCTATCAGGATGTTTGTATCTGTGGCAGTGGCGGGGGGGGGGGGGGAGATCATTGTTAATTTGGGTTGAATAATGTGGTTCTTTGATTCACAGCAGAACCAGGAAGATGAACAGTGTTCCAAGAGGAATGTGTAAAGTGAAATATTCATAGGGAAAAATGGATATATAAATTGCTACAGAGTGTGTTAATGCATACCCAGGAACAAAGTGAAGGCATTCATCAGGTACAGTTAACAATCTGGATCACCGTGTTGATTGAAAAGAAGTATATAAGAGGGTGTGTGCAAAGTACAGTCTCCCTGTGTTGAAGGAGGGGACGGGATGGCGTGGGGCAGGGGTAGCTGAATCAATAATTAACTATTGTACAGGTTCTGAGAAATCCAGTCTGTGGTCCTTATAGACCAAGGCCACGGGCTACTTCAGTTTTTCCACCAGAAAGTTCATGCTGTCCAAAAAATATTTAGTGAACCATTCCACTCCCTTTTCCAAGGACATTGGATTTTCAGAGACCTGTAAGCTTGGACAGCGTGGAAGACACAGGAAAGATCTCAGAGGTTAAAAGACGAAAATCCCTCTCAGCTCGTCCTCCAGGCTCTAACTAGGTGGGCTGGCAGCGACTGAAGATTAAATCAAAGAGGTTTTCAGAAGGCAACCAGAACGTTTGCACAATCATTACAAGTCAGCTCTGACTCTACACCACCCACCCCTGGAACTCCAAACAAATTACCCCAGAGGATATTAAACCTGGAGACTCTTTCAAATCCCTCATTGGACTGGATATTACTGGCTACTCATAGCCAAATCCCATACAATTTGACCCAATTCTTTCCCACCCTTTCATATCACTCGATATGAGGTAGAAACTATTGTTCGGATTCAGAAATTCGTTATCTTCTTCCGAGGCCAAAGCCAAACAGAGAATTCAGCCAGACCCTATGTTCAACCTTATTAGCTGCCATAAAGGTGGTCTTTAGTGCCACCTAGAGGAGAGATGGGTGCATGACATATGAGTCACTTGGAGGAAAATTAAATACAGCTGAATAATTGAATGAGGGCAGGTTGAATCAGGGGTCACCATCTGTTGGACTAGAATTGTTGGCACATTTCAGCTCAGCCTCGCGCGCCTCGTAAACATGCTTACAGTTATCATAGCTCACATTGCCCTAAAATAAAAGAAAATTGGTCCTAAAATAAGCCTGAACTAATTAAACATATACCATCTTGTCGTCATGGAGACTGGAGTGAAGGTCACTAGATTCTTATGGCATCCGGGATGGTGTTGGTGCCAAAAGCAGACAGGTGATTCTTTTCAGCTGCGGAGGGAAGGCTCCTCGGGGGCTGGGGGGCTGGCAGTGGGGTGCTAAAGGGCCCACCTCCACCTCTCCGCTCCCCCCTCCTCTTTCTCTCTGGTCTTGAGAGGAGGGAGAGCACAGAGAAGAAATGACACCCTCCCTACAGAATCCAGAAAGCAGCATCAGGAGAGCTGGTGAGATGCCCCCTGCCAGCCAGCATTACTTACCTGTTTTCCCAGTTGGCACATTTGCCCCTGGGGGTGGAGGTGAGGGAGGCATCTTTGCAAAGAAATGGGGGTCCCATGTGAATCGAATTCCCCTGCCAGCTTCCTAGGGTGCTGCCGTGGCCTGAGAACCAAGCTGTGGGGATGGCACACGTGGAGTGTGCGGTGCTGCGCTCGGTTGTGAACACAGTCAGCACACGTGCGTTGCCAGGAGAGAGAGAACATTCCAGCTATACACCTCCCATATTTCCCTGGTAGGTTCCCTCCCCCAAAGGAAACCCACACTGGTCTTGAGTCCTCAGCCTCCAGTGGGCTCCTGTCTGGGACAAGATCTCTTTCGTACCCCAAACTGCTGGAGGAGGAGTTGTGCCTGAGGTTTAATGTCCTCTCGTGGTACAATAAGGTCAGTGACAGTCAGGACTTGGAGGTGGAAGCCCCCAGACCTTTCCTCCTGGTTCTCGTTCAGCCCCACGAAGGCCTTTTTCCTGCTCGGCTGGGACTGCCCTGCCTCCTTCCTTCCCTCTTGCACAAAGCACTTTTGGAAGCCACAGTGGAGTGACCCCAACTTCATCGAAGCCTCCTCTGGGACGCAATTAACGTCTGTTGTTGTCCATGTTGGCTGGGCTGACACCATTCTGGTTTCCAGAGGTACCGAGTGAGGGGGCGGGGAGCTACCCAGAGACCAGAGGCTGGAAACGGACACTTCCTCGCCTCGGTAATTAGAATCCATCAAACCGGGCTGTTTCACCAGATGCAGCTCCAGGCTGCCTTCCTAGAACCCACATTATGACAATTGGAGGGGGGAGGATGGAAGAAACAGCCCAATACCAGCATCTGTTGAGCAGGGTGCCACCCAAAGGCCTGGAGAGGCGCCTTAGGACTCTCACCCAGCCACTGTCCCAACAAAAGTAGGGGCAGGCACAGCAAGAAAGAAGCTACCGCCATTTATCTGCTGAGATGGCCCAGTAGACCAGCGCTCCCAGACTGCCTCCTCCATGAAGCCCTTCCTGATACTACATTTCCCACACCAGCTCTACCACAGTGTCTTGCTCAAAATACTTCTTTAGCAGTTTGCACAGGTCTGCCAGAAGCCAGTGTGATGGTAGTGACCTCATACTTGAAGCTAAGACTCAAGGGTTATGGGTTCTAGGCCAGCCCAGGCTGCAGAGCAAGGCCTTGTATTGATTCCTCAGGGCCCTCCGTATATTAAGTGTGGGGGAGAGAGTCTAACCTGATGGGAATATGACCAGAATATTAGGGTTGTACAATAAATTCATAATCTATCGAAAATAGTAGAGGGATTTGTTAGAGGGAGGAAGGGGCAGAGAAAGCAGTGGGGGGTAGGGAAAAGACACAGAGAGGCGAGGTGACAGATCTAAATACATTTTGTCCATCCAGGAGGGACTCAGAGGAGGGGGGATCTGGGAGGAGGGGGAAGGGCTGGTGGTGGGAGGAGACCATGATCCTGGCATACTGTACATATGTATGGATGTTGTCACGGTCAGCTTCTCATTGCTGGGAGGAATAGCCAACCAGACACAGTTTAGGGGAGGAAGGGATGTATTTCAGCTTACAGATCCAGGGGACATTCCATCAATGGCAGAAGAAGCTGGTTCCCATTCACAGATCGTCACCACTCATAGAGACATAGCAACACTCAGCACCACAAAGGTGGACAGCAGGGCTCAAATTGTTCTCCCACACCTTTGGACTGAAATCAAGATCCAGTGCCAAACACCTCAGAACCTGCCCCCAGGGACTCCTCCTTCAGCAGGCTGCGTGAGGCTTCAACAGGAAACCTAACCTTAACCAAAAATGCCCGAGCCTATGGGGACATAACATTCACCACGGATGTTATCCATACAAAGTTAAAAATGATATCAATAAAAATGAATCATTCTCCCAAATTCCTTTGCCCTGAGGCAAAGTATATATACAGTGACAGTTCTGCCACCACCATGAGTTTCGTCCCCGCACAGAGCCTGGGCCATGCAGACAGCAGCAGTGTGTGACAGAAACCATGGCTCCGTGGTGGGAAACCCAGCCAGCTCCTGATCCAGGACAGGCAGGGCTGGGCACCCAGGATCCCAGGCTTGTCAGAAAGGACAGAAGCTGCCAGCGATGGCTGACCATTGGTTAGACTCAAACAGACGGATGGGTGGGCATCCTCTACATTTTCCAGAATAGCCAGAAGCCCAGAATTTTCTGTGAACTCCCTTGAGTACTAAATGTTAACGATCAATTCCAGGCTTAGAGAGGCTCCATGGGGGCCAAGACAATCAGGCCTGCAGACTTCTGGGAGCCATGAGCACCTGCCACTGGCCTTCCCATCCAGATCGTCTTCCCCACTGTCCACACCCAGGGCTCCAGTGTCCCCATGATCACAGGTGACCTTGTGCACTGTTCCTACCTGCTACTGTGGTCTCTGAACCCTTGAGGGCACACCCCCTTCACCCCCAGGCTTATTTGTTTCTCTGTCCCCTCCCTTCACTGCCCTGGGCCTGGCCACAGTAATCCAGTTGCATGCCCCGAAATTGCTCTCTGATCTGAGATTATTGTGGAGCAGCGGTTAAGGGGAGGAGGCTATTGATAATCCTCCACACGGATGGATTAACTTTCAGAAATAAAAAATCAGGCTGGCGCCCAGCTAAAGGGAGACCTTTATTGAACCGGCCTCCCGGTCCCTGTGTGGTAACAGGATTTAAGGCTCTGGCAGCCACGCACCTGAGTGTTCAAGAATAAATCAATCACCTGCTATCAGCAGCAAAGGAGCCCCTCCCAGTAGAAGATGCCCACCAAGGGTATCCGTGACTGTTTCCTGGGATCCACATGCCAGCTTCGCTCCTAAATGAAGATTTAACTGTCACGTGGCCAGAAAGCAGGGAGAAAGAGCGAGTCTTAAGCTCATAAATCCAGGTGTGAGGGTGGATTTGGAGGGGTCATAGTGCCCAGAACCCCAGAGGTGTAGGCTGGGAGCTGTGCTTAGAACTAAACAGACCAAGGCTTGTGTGATCGCTAAACCTTCCAGGCAAGCCAGAAGCCCAGCATTCCTGAGGCTGAGGCAGGAGGATCACAGGTTTAAAGGCAGCCTGGGCTGCGTGGTGATTTTCCTAAAAACACCAGTGCAGAGCAGGTGGCTCTGCTTCCCGAGGCTTCCCAGGCTTTGCTGAAGCCCAGGTGCTGTTCGACCCTCCCAAGTCTCTAAAGCTGGGTGCTCAGGGGCTTTGGAGGCCCCTGGTCTCCCGTCATGTTTAACCCGTGTTACCTGACTGCAAGCAGTGAGAATCACCTAACAGAAGGAAATGGCACAGATGATATAAAAATGCTGATTTCCAGGCCCCCACATTAGCCTCACCATCGGAGCTTGCGTGAAGGCCCCGAGGAGAAGCAAGCCTTTGGGTAGGGACCATCCAAGTTTCTCCAGGGAAATCTGTTCCCCGAACCAAGCCACAGAGGTCAACTCTGCTCAGGGTCTGTGGGTTAAAAGAAACAGGCTTCCACTTATGTCCCCATGGTGTCTACTCAGGGAGCCATGTGCAAGAGGGGACACACAGCTGAGGCTTGTGGCTGGATTGGGGAAGGACAAATAAAGGTTAGAGGTTCAGGGACAGGTGGAAGGTCAACGCCATGCAGGGCTCTGCCCATGGAAATCTCAAGAGGGACTTCAGGCACTGAGTCACTTGTCCTTCCTTGCAGGGCTGTCGTCACCTCCCCTTCCTCCCTGGGAACACCTGCCTTGAGGAGACATTCACTCCCCTCCACCGAAAGGGTAGACTTGCCTAAGGAGCAGAGAAATCCAGTAGTACTTGAGCTTCTGAAGGTAGGCGCGATAGTGTCTTCTTTCATATGACATACTGCACGTGAAAACAGAGATGGCTGATGACCCCTGTCATCTGTGCATTTTGTCTTTGCTGGCACTTAGAATCCCTCTTCCAAGACCCCTAAAACTTGGGCACATAATGAAGGTTTCTGGGAGCCTTGGAAGCAGCATCTCTTCTGGTGGTTTCTAGTTAGTTCCTGATGTTGCATAGACTTCCTTCTTTCTTTCTTCTCATCTTTCCTTTTTTTTTTCTTTTTGTGATTTGTTTTTGTTTGTTGGGGAACTGTTTGTTTGTTTGGTGGTACTGTGTTTTGAACCTAGAGTCTCCCAGGTTCGAAGCAAGCCCTCTCCTACCTTCTTTTCACTTTTATCTTTAACACAGGATCTCATGCTGGCCTTGAACTTGCTCGTGAGTAACCTAGGCAGGTCTTGAACTCAAGATCTCCTTGCCTTGGCCTCAGAGTAGCTGAGATAGCAGGTCTGTATCACCAGCCCTGCTACCTTCTGCTTTTACAAGGGAACGTCACATTCTGGTTTCTCACCTCAAACCCTCGAGAATAATTGTTGTTCTTTAAATAGAAACTTTCATTGAACACAGGAACATTTGACCTCCCCATCCACAGCACGAAGGCATCTTGGTGGAGATCATCCTCTCCTGTATCCTGGGAAGGAAATATGATAGTTTTCAGTGACAGCAGTGACTGTCAGTGAGCTCCAAACTGTGAGGACAAGGAGGGAAGCCCACATCCTGTTTTCAAGAGCCTTTCTTATCCGGAGAAGAATCTCCCACCACACAAAAACACCTGAACTTGGGTCTTCATTATGTGGCCAAGTTTTAGAGGGCTTTGAAGAGGGTTTGTTAGTCCTAGCAAAGATTAAATGCACAAACAGTTAAAGCTAGTGGTCGTCTCCATCTCTGTTAACAGGTATAGGATGTCTTATGAAAGATCGTGTTACTGTGTGAAGATCCTGGAGCACCCAGGTCAGCCAGCCCAGGAGGGCCACAGGCTACTTGCTTTCCCTGCTCCTCAGGAAAGCCTCAGGAAGCAGCTATCTGTTACAGTTACCTTTTTGATGCTAGCGCAAACATCGGACCTGAAGCAGCTTATGGGAGGAAGGGTTTAATTCAGGCTTACAGGTTCCAGAGGAAACACCAACATTGGTGGAGGGAGCTGTCTCACTTCAGTGTCCACAACAGAGAGAAACAACTACCAGCAACAGCAAGCTAAAACTGGCTCTACACACACCTAATAGCCCTAGACTAAAGATCTCCGCCCCCCCATGACACACCCTCTGCAGCACTAGTGACCTGGGGGGATAGGTAGGAAGTTTAACCTTAATCAAAAATGCCTGAGTCTATTCAAACCCCCAGGGTATCCTATCAATGCAGACCTCACAGAAGGACAATTGGCTGACCATAGCTGAGTGCAGCCAGGGAGGTCAGGGAGTCAGTCCTGTCCTTTCAGCCTGTAGCGATTCTATGGGAGCAACCAGGAGTCCCGTCCCCCAGGACTCTTCTGAGGGGGAGCTAATGATGTTCACAGTAACCCTGCACATTAGGCTCTAGGCAGTAAAGATCTTACAGTCTGGATATGAATTATCCACCGAGAGGCTCTTGTGTTAAGGTTGATGCCCAGCAGGTGATGCTGTGGAGTGATTGCTAACTTCATCCATAATGAGCTGGAACCAAATGAGTGAGTAGCAGTGGGTGACTGAGAATGTGCCCTTGAAGAGTGACACTTGTCAGAGAGCCTTCCTCTTTCGTTCCTAGCTGCTAAGGGGTAAGCTTGAAGCTCACCCTCAGCACAGCTCAGACACAACAGACCTAAGAGGCCACCGGCTAAATCCTCCGAAACCATGAGCCAAAATAAACCTTTCTCCTCTCCTCAAGGTGTTTTCCTCGGGAATTTTGTCACAGCTCCTCCATAAAACAGACTAACAAAATCATATCCATAAAACCAACACAAGAACGAGAAATAGGCAATCCTGAGGTACCTACCATACACACTGAGCTGGGGAGGCACAAAGCTGAACTCGTTCCAAAACCCCTGCTAACTGTCAAGACTCATGGCCTTTCCAAAACTATTTCTATAATCCTCTAAACTTTCCTCCATTGTCAAAACCCATCAGGTCTTTTTTTTTAAATAAGTTCCTTTAAGTTCCTATTTCTTTAAAACTGCTTTTTGTCTCAAAAAAAGAGCAAACTTTAGAGATGAAACTGAAAGAATTTCCTCAAAATATATTTTTAAAAATTATATTAAAATCATTTTCATGAAATGTGTGTTGAGGAAAGACAAGTTTAATTCTCAAGGGATCCATTATTGAAGCAAAAATTAATATTTGTACCATTTATAAGTTGGAATAAAATTGCAAAGACGCAAACACCACCCTATATCATAATCTATAAACCAGTCACAAATGTTAAATCAACTGTAAAAATGATTTAAAATCTACATGAATAATTTTATTAAACTGATTTGAAATCATATTTTGTGCCACCTTCATTTATTAACCATGTCTCCCACGACTGTGGGGTTATAATGGATTTGTACAAATGGAGATGTGTTCCCAAGTGACGCTGCCCATGGAAAGGAGCCATGTGACTTTCTGCCACACAGAGTAGAGAGGACTTGCAGATCGGTTGCAGTTACCTTCTCGTTGCCAACCAAACATCTGTCCAGAAGCAGCTTAAGAAAGGAAAGGGCTTATTTCAGGCTCACAGATTCTAGAAGTTTCACCATGGCGGAATAAGCTGGCTTTCTTCATCATACGTGCACAGCAGAGAGACAACAGCCAGAGCTCAACCTGGCTCTGAACACACAGGGCTGGACTCCACCCAAAGGTTCACACACTTCCTCCAGTAGGACTCTCCCTTCCAAAGACTCTACCAGGTGGGGACTAACTAGGGAACTTAATCACAAATGCCTGAGGTTATGGGGACATTACATTCAAAACCACCACAAGAATGAATGTCATCTTGGTCACACAGCACACGTTGCCTCAAGGTCACAATGTCATTTAGAACAGTATACAAGGTCTGCTTTCACACTGTGCAGGGTCAGGGTGAGGAGATCATAACTTAGGAATGGCTGGTGCTATGGTTGGAATCTAGAATGTCCCCATCACAAGGCTCCTGTTCTGAACTCTTGGTGCCCAGCTGGTGACATTTTTTGAAACCCTTAAGAGTTAGGGCCTGGCCAGCGGACGTCACTGCTTTGAAGGTTTGGTGCTGGCTTGCTTTTTCTGCTTCCTGCCAACTGTGATGTGAGGACCCCAAGAAACTCACCAGGCTTTCCTTTAGAAAGCTTTTCCTTTAGAAGCTGAAGCTTCTAAAACCATGAGCCAAAGTAAAAGTCACCTCCCTTCGACGGTTTCTGTGAGATAGTTTGTATAGCGTCCAGAAAGGCACCTCGTGTGAACTCCAGGCAGAGGCTGTGGTAAGGAATTCCTCAGGGTCTGAAATCTGAATGTAAGGATATACATCCTCCTGGAGAGGGCCTGGGCCTCCTTGAACAGTCAGCTCTTGTTGATTGAAGCTAGTAGCCTGAGGTTGACCTGCCTGAAAGTCCCCTGATCTCTGTCTACCCCACCACATACCTTCAAGACCCATTCAGATGAGCAGGCAACCAGCTTCATGTCCTCCTAAGGTGGTGAGGAACTGGGAGTCCCTGTAAAGATATCTTTCTAGATACTGGTCTACCATGCTCAGTCTTTCTCCTTACTCCTTCACCCCAATCTGTCTTTTGAAAAATAAGAGGACATGGGTCTGGCCATGAGTGTATTTCTGAGTGTCTGCTGATTTATATTGACTGTCAAAATAGAAACAGCCTGTGGGCATGCTGGGAAAGATTGTCTCGATTAGGTGAATTGAGGTGGGAAGACTCACCTTAACAGTGGGGGGCACCGTCCCCATGAACTGGGGTCCTGGACTTCTTAAAAGGGGAGAGCTGGCTGAGCACTGGCATTCAGCCCTCCCTGCCTCCTCATGAGGGACTGAACATTGCCAGCTGCCTCAAGCTCCTGGCACTGTGCCTTCTTCCCCGCCATGATGGGCTGGACCCTCAAACTGTCAGCTGAAAGAAACTCTTCCTTAAGTTGCTTCTGAATGTTAGGCATTTGATCACAGCAACAAGAGAGGAACTGACAGTGTCTTTATTAGGTGTGTGTGTGTGTGTGTGTGTGTGTGTGTGTGCACTCTATGGCTGAGTCATGCTCCCAAGCCCCTCACTGGAGGATTCCTGGCAAGCTGTCTACCACGGTTCTCTTTTTATTTTAAAACAGGATCTCAAGTTGGCTGGCCTCAGACTCACTTTGTAGCAATGGTAAACCTTGAACTCATGTGACCCTATATCCCTTAGGTCTGAACACCTCTGACTCAGTGGAGACAAGCAGAGAACTAGGGAGACTCATGCACTTCCCCTGAATCAAACATAAGAAGCAGACCAAACAGCTCAAAGCAATAACAGAAGGACTGGAGAGATGGCTCAGTTATTAAAGGTGCTTGCTTGCAAAGCCTGAAGGCCTGGGTTTCATTCTCCAGCACCCACATAAAACCAGATGCACAAAACGATACATGTGTCTGGAGTTTGTTTGCAGTGACATTAGGCCCTGGTGCACCCATTTTTATTACCTCTATCTTTCTCTTTCTGTTTCTCTCTACTTGCAAATAAATAAATTAAATTATCAAAAAAAATAACAGAAGACAGAGAATTCAGAGCAGTGCGCATATTACCTTTGTCTCTGAAAATAAAGGCTGAAGCAGAGAGCATGCCCACCAGGCTGTCCCAGGTCTGACTCCCCCCAACCTCCTCCTCCAAAGATTTCTCACCAGCCACAGGGCATCTGTAGGGCCTGTAGGCTCAGTGAGACCTGAGTGCTTAAATCAGCCAACTGAAGCTAATCAGTTTACCCACACACCAGGGCCACGTCCTTATGGAGATGTTTAATGCACCAGAACCCAAATGGCATGCCTGTCCCTAGAGACGGGGAAGGATGCTGACAAAGTGTGCACCATCCTATAGATGCGTCGAGCCCGGGGAGATGAGGCCAGCTCTGTGAGGTTTTGCCCATAACACCTTCCCCTGCACTGGTTGGCAGGGAAAAGGGGCTCCCTGGGGATTTGGGCAAGTTGGCAGGGAAGGTGGGCAGCAGAGCCAGGCCCGCGATCTGCCCAAAGGGCTGAGTGTAGCTTCAGGGAGGAGCCCAGGTTCTCCTGTCCTAATGACTCTGGGAACACCTGCCACTCCATGAGGGCATCTATTGACTCCTGCCCCCGGCCAATGAGATGTGAGCAGAAGGACTGGAAGTCCCTAAGAGTGATGCCCAGCAGGTAACGGGAAGGGGCCCTTCTGAGAGCAGAGGGAGCATTCAGTTTCTGAACTCCTCGGGCAGGATTCCTCTGAGGAATGCATCACAGCCCGAGGTCCAGCCACCATCAAGCTCCATGCTGCACCCATGACTAGCTTCCTTCCCTCCCTGGGTCCCTGCTGCACCTTGGAAGACACGACTCTTCTGGCTGGAGAGATGTCTCAGTGGTTAAGGTGCCAGCGTGCAAAGCCTAATGACTCAGGTTCCATTCCCCAGCACCCACATAAAGCCAGATGCACTGTGACATGTGCATCGTTTACAGAGACTGGAGGCCCTGGCATGCCCAACGTCTCTCTCTCCTCTCTATCTCTCTGCTTGCAAATAAATAAATATATATATGGAAAAAAATGTATTTTTTTAAAAAAAGCACATGACTCTGTCCCAGCTTTGCTTCCCAAGGAACCACAGAGAGAAAGAGAAGAGCAACTTCAAGTGCCAGGCTCTCTGCGACCTTTCCCTGTCTCCTCCCCCAGGTGGCCAGCCACAGGACGTATGGGATGGCCAATAGCCAGAGCCGGCTCTAGACCTGCCTGTGACAGTCACCGTTACCTAAGGAGCCATCAAGCTGCCTCTCTGAGCACCTGATTGCTGGTACACAGAATCGGCCTCTAAGAGATGCTGTGTGACCTTTCACATCATCCCCCATCCCCCCCAAAAAAGTTAATTTCTGTGATGAATCAGAAATGTGAACCCATCAGTCCGGCTGTCTGAAGGATTTCAATGAGGAACTCTTGGCAGCCAATGAAACCCGAGGCAGGGGCTGAGCAGGTCTGCGCATCTGTCCATCTGGATGTTGGAATGTGTATTGATTAAAATATGACGGGCTGAAGAACCCAACATAAATCTCAACTCTATTAGATTAACAAGAGCATGCAATTACCATAAAATGACCACGTAGGAGAAAAGGCCTGCTCCAGGGTCACCGATAATATTTTAGCCCATAAATATGGGCAAGGCGGAGTTGGGGCATGGGTTTGCATACGTGTTGGGGTGGCGGCCGCTGGGATGGGGACCCCGAAGCCGGCCCTAGTTGCTGGTACAGCGATCTTCCTCCAGGCAGGGAGGAGGTGGCCGCTAGGTGGGATTGGTTGGGTCTATATGGCCGTCACAAGTCCTTTAGCCACACTGGGCAGCCAGGATGATGGGCGTCACAGCG
>PVHP010014953.1:0-38411 GCA_004024765.1 Zapus hudsonius
AAACTGCCTTTGGTTAGCCAGGACATTGTGACAGTTTTGAAATGAGGATTATCACCAAATTTAAGAATATACAAAGAGAGTAAGTGTGGTTTGTGTGAGGGATGGGGCGGAGATAGAAAACCACTGTTTGCTCAAGTTTCAACACAACAATCTACTTCCTTGATCAAACATGACAAATATTCTCTGCATTTACTCAGGCCTAGCATGTCAGCAGTCACCCCTCAGCCCTAGACTTTGTGGTCATAACCCCTCATGAGACACGGACGGAGAGGAAAGTTCCCAGTAGTGTCCTCCCTCCACAGACCATAACCTTGAGGAACCCCAGCCATGTGCCAAGTTGCTCCCTGAAATGCTCTGGCAATTAGAGCAGCTGGCCAGGGGGAGGGAACAGCTTGAGTGTCGTCATAGGAACAGGAAGGTTGGAAACTTCTGGATCTGAGCCACCTTAAGTAGAGTCTTCTGCAGGGCCACCTGTGCCTCCTTGACCAACCCAGACTCTCTTTTCTTCTTTCCCATCCAGGCTGACTCATCACCCTGCAGACTCCTACTTCATTCTCACCCTCCTGGATGCACTCCCCATAGTCCTCACTGGGGTTAGCAGCTCCCTCCTTGAAGCTTCCATACTATTTGTATGAATTTCCCTTGGGACACTTAACTAATCCTGCCTCCTGCTTTATGGTGCTTCTCCTGTGCTCATCCATTTCCCCAATAAGAAAAACAAATCTCTCAAGTTCTTAGTCCCTGTCTTCAGTTCAATTTTGACTCCCTTGCCCAGATAACTGGCAGAGTTTCTACTTGTCATTGTACATTATTTTCTGGGACATTTTCAGAAAAGAAAGATATCCTCTGTGTATATTGTAGGTAGTAAGAATAACTGAAGTGATTATCTGCTGCTGTACCTCGGGGAGCAGATATGGCAGTTCCGTGGCCTCGGTGGTGTTAACAAGTCAGGCTCAGGAAAGAAAGAAAGAAGGCAGCAAAGAGAGTTCCTCCCTCTGGGAAGAAGCAAGAGGGCTTCTGCAGCAGAGGGGATGGTGAGATTCTGGGGAAGACTTGTGCATACTGACCCAGTGAGGCAGCTGGAAATGACTAGATAAATGATCAGTTGAGGAGCATAGACGTGTCAAGGGCTTCCCAACAACATGGGAGCGTCTGACCCTGGAATACCCAGGAATATTTGACATGTGAGAGTGTTGCCCAGGCCGAAAGAGTTCTCCGACCCAGACTATTAAAATTCTATTTATTTAAATTTTTATTTATTTAATTACAAGCAAAGAGAGAAGTGAGACAGAGAATGGGCACACCAGGGCCTCCAGCCACTGCAAACGAACTCCAGATGCATGTGCCATGTTGTGCATCTGGTTATGTGGGTACTGGAGAATCAAACCCAAGTCTTTTCAGGCAAGAGCCTTAAACACTGAGTCATCTCTCCAGCTCTGAGTGTCTTCTTTTGTCTGACTGCAATGCTTTATGTGAACCTAGAAAACAGTGTGGCAGAGGCTGGATATTCAGAGGTAGAAGGATTATCCTTTACTAGCTGTGAGACTTTAGAAAAATCATCTCATTTCAGTGAGCCTTGCTGTTTTCTCATCTAGAAAGGTGTCTATTCTTTAACTTAGCAAATATTTCTCAAGTATAAATTTTCCCAGATACTGGAGATACCATGATGGGCATAGATTCCATGTGAAAAGAGAAACAATGGTTAATAAGAACTTACTCCAGCCATGGCACACACCTTTAACCCAGCACTTGGGAGACAGAGGTAGGAGGATCACTGCGAGTTTGAGGCCAGCCTGGGGCCTCAGTGAGTTACAGGTCAGCTTGGGCTAGAGTGAGACCCTGCCTCAAAAACAAACAAAATAATCTTACTCCAGTGAAGGGTACTTAACAGGGGTTTTGACCTTTAATAAGGTCAAGGAAGTTTTCTCAAGAGGAACAAAGGTTTCAACTGAGACTTAGTGAGGGTAGTTAAAGTGGGTTCAGGTAAAGAACCGTGTGTAAGACCCCCAAAGCAAGAGAACCATGGATCTCAGAGTTTGAAAATAAGAGGCTTTGTAAACTGTGAAAGTAGTTTCCCCTTTGGTTGCTTTTCAGGGGCTGCTGTAGGGAAGAGGGCAACCCACAGAGAAACTAGAAAGCAGGAACTCCTGACTACCTGTGGCTACCACAGGGTTTTACATTTTGGAACAAATTCTTGCTCTTTATTCACCTGTGAACTAGGACAATAAATCCCTCCCCTTTCCACATTACAGTGGATCAAGGAAAGAAATATTTGCAGGACTCTTTAAAGAATCCTGGTGTACTTGGGGGGCATGCCTCAGGCCCATAATCCCAGAGCTAGGGAGACTGAGGCATAGATCTTATTAAATAATCCAATGAGTCATAAATTCAAGGTCATGCTAGTACTATCCTCAATCATAAACAAACCCAAGCCCCTTGAGGGGTCAAGTCAAAGACTGGAGAAATGATATCACCAGTGTTTTTATCTGCCAACCCTTTCCCAAGGGATCAGAAGATAAATAGCAGTTTCTTTCTGATTGGTTTGGTGATATTTCATTTCAGATCATAATCAGATTTTTGTCAAAGAACGAAGTATGCTATTAATAAAGTTTTTTAAATTATAATATATGTGATTACTCTGCCTAGCTGGTGAGGGCAGACTGCCAACAGGCCCAGGGATAGGATCTTAATCCTGCATAATCCTGAATTCTGGCCAAGAGTCCTTTCAATTCTGAGGGAGATCAGGTGTGACTGCAGAAACGATGCTATCAAGTCTCCTCTGCCCACAACTCCTGGGGCTTTTCTGAGGCTCCACACCAAGCCTTCAGATTCCCCAGAATCTCCCCAGCTTTGTCTGCACCACTTCCTTTCCAAGCTTCCTCACAAGG
The DNA here is from genome assembly GCA_004024765.1 of Zapus hudsonius. Lineage (NCBI taxonomy): Eukaryota > Metazoa > Chordata > Mammalia > Rodentia > Dipodidae > Zapus > Zapus hudsonius. Next base: position 2,889 of record PVHP010014953.1, read on the forward strand.
TTTCCCCTTTGTCCGTTCACTCTCAGACCCTGGGCATGCTGGTCCCTGGCTCCTGTACCTGTCTTAATTCTCCCAGAGTCCCCGTTCCCCACCAGTATGTCCATCCTTCCATGTAGTGATGAACATGAAGCCCAAGGCCAGCCCAGCCTCACCTCCACTGCCATCACAGACTCCTCTCTCTGTCCTAACCCTAATAGCACATGCATTCCAGCACCTTCTGGTATTTAGTGTAACATTTACTAACTACTTTTTTTTTAATTAAACTTTTCAGGGCATTTTTAGATTCCAAAGAACTTATGTACAGTAAAATGACTTTCAGCATAATCCTGAATGTGGGTAAAGTCATTGCGATTATTATCTTCTCATGGAAGAAATGAGGAACCTGAGGCCTAGGAGGCTCCATGACTTGACCTACCCACTAGCTAAGCAGAATAGGAATGGAAGTGTCCTAAGGTTCATGAAGAAACTCATTTAAGAAATCATTTCTTTTTCTTCTCCCCTCCAACATCCCCCACCATTAGTACCATGTATAGTGGTGGTAGGTCTTCCAGCCTTCAACCCAGAATGGATGAACAGTACCACTCTAGCCCATTGCAAGGCAGTTCTTTTACTGGGTGGCATTATATATATATATATATATATATATATATATATATACTCTTGACATGAAATCCCTGTGCAACTATAGGAAAGTGAGTCAAGCGGTATATTGTATTGATGCAAATAATTTATAGCACCATGAGTCTCAGGTATAAAGAACATTATGTGAGGGTACTGGGGAGAGGATTCAGTGGATAAAATGTCATGAAAGCATGAGGGACCTGAGTTTGGGTTACTAGTACCCACCTAAAATGTGGGATATGATGACCCACTTATAATCCCAATGTTAGAGAGGCAGAGACAGGGAGTCCCAAATACTTACTAGCTAGATTCAGTGAGAGACCCTGTCTCAAAAAATAAAGTGGAACGTAACTGAGGAAAAACCCAGCATTGACCTCTGGCTTCCATAGCCACCCACACAGGCACTCACACACGTGGGAACAACATATACACGTGCATACACATAATTCAAAGAAAGAACAAAATGTTTGTAACATTACTTTTATTTAGTGACTTAGTAAACATCCTAAGGTACACTCATGCATGTTCTATATCGAATTCCCTTACCCTAATGCAGGCACCGCTCCCTTTGCTCACCACCTCCTAGCAATGGATGGAATGTGCTTGTCAGAACTTGCTCAACAGGGTGGACATGCTTTGCTGGCCCTTGAAAGGCTGGAGTCTTGTGATCAGGAGGATACAAGTTCCCAGAAGGTGGGCTTCATTCAGCTTCACTAGCCAGCCAGCTAGATGAGCTGCCCTGGAATGGGTTGGAGTGTCACCACCCACTCATTCTGGAAGACCTCCCACCATTGAGCAAATTTCCCAGCAATTCAGGCCACTCTGACCACCTTGCAGAATTGAGAAGTGACTTTTTGTTTTACATCCTGTCCTTTCTTTCACCTGGAATGATACCAATTAATTTTGACTCTGAATAAGATAGTTGCTAACAGCCCAGAGGCACATTCACACACATTATCTACATTTGCCCTATGACCCAAGAGGATGTATTCATGTCCAAATGATTGTTTGTCTTTAGGAAGTAAGAGCATTTGATCAAACATCATTAGAATTGTACCGAAGGACTGAGGGAAAAGCCAGTGTCCTTCCAGCGCTGTCCTCAATTTTCTACCAGAGACAACACATGCTCTCATTTTCTTGAGTATTCTAGATTTGTCCCCATTTTGGATATGGAGAAACCAAGATCCAAAGCAGCTTATTAATTTCCCAGTGATACACTGAGTAAGTCACTGCCACAGTCTGAGTCTGTGCCTTTTAAACTGTCCTTTAGCCAAGATTTTGGCTCATGTTCAAGCCTCATACAAGGGCCTAAACAAAACCAGGAAAAGTCAAAACTAGAAACAAGAGGCCTGAGGCCCACAGGCTCCCCAAAGCCCCTTGTAGTGCTCGCTCCTGTTAGGCACTGAAAGATACTCTCTTCCCTTGGCTGCTCCAAGCCAACCCCCATCCACAGGAGTTTTTCCTGCCCTCTAACTGGCAGGGACAGAGCCAATAATCAGCCTGCTCTGCTCTATCAAGTGTTCCCACCCTATGTCCTATTCCTTTAAGACCCTGATGCCTTGAGAGTCAGTCTGATAAGCCAGGTATTCAGAATACTCAAGGGAAATAAAGTATAAAGGCTGGTACCTAACCTGAAAACAGCTCAACCCAGAGGCCACCCCTCATAAAGTCTAGAGACAAAGGCTGAAGTCACAGCCTCTCCCACCATCTCACTGGTCTCCCAGTGGTCCCAAGTGCTTTCCAGAAAGCCTGAATTCTCCAGGCATAAGGGAAACAGAGGTGGTAGGTGAGGAGATGAGGCCAAGATGTGTGTGTGTGTGTGTGTGTGTGTGTTGTATCTATTAGGCAATCCCCTGAAACCCGTAGCTTAAAACTGTTGTTCATTTATAGTCTCAGATCATGTATTTATGATACAGTAATACCATTTTATCTGAGGGGGATACATTTCAAGACCTCCAGTGGATGTCTAAAACCTTGGATAGTACCAACTCTAAATAAATGTATAGTTTTCATATGTATACCTGTGATAAAATTTAGTTTATGAATTAGTCACAATAAAAGGTTAGCAACAATAATAATAAAATAGAATTATAGTATACTAAAGATATAATAATTAAAAGAAACTTGTATAATATATATATATATTATATATATATATATAAATGGCCAGTCACCACTAGCTACCCTTACTATTTGGGTGTATTATTAAGTAAACTAAAATGTATTTGAACAAAGCACTGCTATACCTTGCCAGACAGCTACTAGGTAACAGACAGGTAAACTACATAGTGTGGACATGATGCAAAAGAATGATTCATGGTCTGGGCTAGACAGATTGGGCCTCTGCCAGATGTCATCATGCTCCTCATAATGGTACACATTTAAACATTTATAAAATTGCTTATTTCTGGAATTTTCTGTATAATATTTATTTATTTATTTGCAAGTTGAGAGGGGGAAAGAGAGAGAGAATGGGCTCACCAGAGCCTCTTGCTGCTCCAAAGAAACTCCAGACACATATGCCACTTTGTGCATCTGGCTTTATGTGGATACTGGGGATTCAAACCCAGACCATCAGGCTTTGCAAGTAAACTCCTTCACCACTGAGTGTTTTCTCCAGCTTCATGTAATAGTAGCAAGAACTACAGAAAGCAAAGTCTTGGGTAAGGGGAAGCTTCAATGCTGTGTTCTCCTTTGGGAAGGGCATTTCAGTGATGGAGAAGAAGATGCTTGGTGGGATCGGATGGGGAAGGAGTGAAACCAGCAGAGTTTAGGAGCAACAGTGTATTCACAAGGAGGCAGTGTGTTGGATGAGACTGAAGAAATACCGTCTCTATGGAAAGGGTGCTAGAGTGGGGAAAGGGTGTTTTATTCCTGGCACTGGATGGCTATTAATAAGGATCTTGGCTCGCTCATATATGTCATCTGCTTTCATCAACTATCATTTATCAAACCAATACAAAGGAAAATGATAGGGATACGGCTTTACATCCATGTAGTGAGCAAGGGAAGGCTCATCATCAGGCAGTGGGAGCTCCTCTGAGAGGTGTGTCCTCTAGAACAGAAGCCTAGGACTCTGAAGACTGAAGCATCCTACAACACTGTGTACATTCCTCAGCAATGAGTGACTACTGCAGTGAGGGTATGTCTATAGTTCTGCTTCTTCTGATTTGGACGGTGCATTTTAAGCATTAATATTGCACTAGCTTTTAATTGCCTTGAACTTTTGTTAACACTAAATGAAGGGAGGAAATGAGAAGGAAAATAGAACCATATCTGTACTGCTTTTGGGTTGCATAATGGGATATTTTTGCCACTCCATTAGTTTCCAATGATTCTAGCCCGTGAACCTCTCCCCCATCACCACCAAGAAGACATAAGTCCATCATTCTGTTATTGCTGCAAAGTTTGCAGAGCCCTAAGTGTCCTTCTCTGGTATTAAAGAGAATTATGCAACTTTTAATTTCAGGTTTATTTTTTAATTACCACCTGTGTGGGAGACACATGAGTATTTGGTGCCCTCTTGCTTATTCATAAAACACCCTCTCCCTCCTAAAGGAGGTGATGTTTGCAGACTAAGCAACAGTGTCTGGAGTAGGCCAGGAGCAGAACTTCCCCTTTATTTGTGGAACAGAAAAGGCACCACCCCAGCCCAGTCACTCCTAACTCAGATGACCTCAGAGGCTGAAGCCTTCCAAAAATAAAGCCTCACCTAGTTGCTTTACCACACCCACGAAAGCTGGCTCCAAAATCTTTCTCCAAACAGTTTTGAAGAGTAAAAATGAGAGCTAGGTAACTGAGGTCTTTTACCGTAACTATGGCTACAGTTTTTATGAGCCCTAAGACCAGGATGTGGTCAGATTGGATACATACAGAAGTGTGAGTGGTGTCAGAGTGTGCACTCATAAATTCTCCACCTTGGAAACATAACTCCTGATGGGTATGATTCATGAAAGACCGGTGGGGAGAAGGGGAGGGTGAGAGGGTGGAGGGCTGCATGAGGAACAAAAGCTCAGTGTTCTAATTTTAGGTCTAATTCAGTTTTGTTTTTTGTTTTATTTTAACCTAATCCCCTAAAATGTCACTACCTCGCATTTAGATTGCAATTTCTGTTTTCCCTCTCAGTGTTTTTCGTATGTCTTTTCTGCTCTTCCCAACAGTCTTGAGAGATATCCAGGATAGGTAATAACTTCATTTCTCAGAAAGCTTAACTGATTTTGTCCAAGGTCAAAGACATGGAGGACAGCTGAACTGGAACCAGAAGTTTGTCCTCTGATTTTGAGCTCAAGATTCTTTCCACTTCACCTCTCTGCCAGCATTCTGTACTGAGCCCAGGGATGGCTCTATATGGACTGTATAGACACCCCTTACCTTTATCATTATTCTGATTAACCAGAGACCAGGCTCAGTTGATCAAAGTGAAGCTATGGAGGTTAAGGCATGCTGGCCTTTAGTCCTCAGTTGTATTTTTCCAGCTGTTGTGTGGTTCCCCCTACAGAGATGATAGAAGAGAGAATGTGGTCCCTACTCCTGAAGTACATAACCCAGGCTACAAACTCCCAGTGCCTCCAGGGGCCAGGTAGGTGAACAAGCAGGGTGAGACGATCAGAGAGAGCACCAGCCCTTTTATAGTTCCAGCAGATTGTACATTTGTGGGATTTTAGTGTGACCAAATCTTAGGACTAACTAAATATTGATGCTTTTATTTAAAGAAAAAAAGGATAATCAATAAATCAATGGTTATAGCTCTTGAACTGCCAAGTGGGCTTTATGCTTGGAGTCCCATCACCTGCTGTTATGCGTGATGCTGGATTGTACTTCTGTCATGTGTGGTCCTATTCAAATGTGAGCTCCTTAAAGTCACATGACGTATATCACCAGGGGTGTTTCCATAGGCACATGTGGCAGTTGTCACATGTCAGCCGGTGAATGTCACCTCATCATCCTAGAAGAGAAAGTCCTGAGGATGAAGTTCTTGGCCTTGTGAGAATGGGGACTGTACAGCAGAGTGGTTACAGCAGTATCTTTGTGCTCAGCTAGGATTAAACTCAAACTTTATTCTGCCCTTTATAGCTTCATGGCCTTAGGCAAATCTCTTAATCTCTGACAGCCTCAGTTTCTTCAGTGGGAATAAAAAGGTGTGTAAAGCCTTGATCACACACACAACAGTGTGCCATCAGTAAGGACTCAACAGGTGGTGGCTTCTGACTGAACAGGTTATTCCCTATTCTCCTGAAAAGCGATACACTTGCCAACACTGTTTGAAAGCTTTGGCCTTCTGGAGTATCTAAGTCAAAAAGCTGCTCAAAGGAAACAAGCGAGGATTCTAGGTGAAAAGAAAGGGAAGGTGATAGAGATACACAAAACAAGGTCCCTCCCACCACTAAGAAACTCTATCCTGGAGGTCAGGCGGGCTGAGGGAGGAATGGGGGGAAAAGGCAGCAAGGAAACCCAGATGGGCCAGCGTGTCTGCCCTGATTCCCTGGGACTTGGTCAACTTGCCTTTCAAACCAGTTCAGTGAAAAATTGATCAAACTGGGATTAGAAGAAAATAACTGGTTAGTAAAAGGCTATTTCCACATTTATATGATACGAGCTTTACACTTTTCAAGGCAATTTTAAGGTTCTCACTGTGACGTATAGTACATGCTTTACACACAGCCTCATGAATTTCACCTAGAAATGCATTCATTCCTACATCCATTCAGCAGATACTGCTGCCTGCCTTCTACCAGGCTCTGTGCTAGACTCCAGGAGGCACCATGGGTAAATTGCCCACCCTGGAGCCAGAGGGCAGTATTGCTGTTTACAGAGGAGAACGCTGAACTCGCAGCATGGCACGGGCATGTTTCCAGGCTTTGTCCCATGTTGGTAGAGGAAAAAATTCTTAGCTACAAGTTTTCTGGTGTGTGAGAAGAAAAGTGAGGAATTTCCTTAATGATCTCAGGGAAGTTGCTGACTTGCTAATGGGCTGGAGATACTGTTCCACCACATCTAGCACAGCTGGACTTCTCAGGGAATTAGAGAGGTACACTTTCCAGGGATTATGCCTGAGAGTGAGCTGAAACACACACACAAAACAACCCTCTTTAGGGAGAGTATAATTAGCGATAAAAATAGACCAGGAAGGGAAAGAGGGTGGGGAAAAGGATAAAAAAGAATTAAAAAAAAATAGAGATTCCAGACCTTCTGGAATCTTTATGCTTTCGAGTGACATCCTTTTAAAACTCTTTACTGTCTTTAAATCATTCTCTAATTATTTCCCTGGTATCATCTTTGAGAAAAGAGAAGGTATCTTTTACTTTCCCTCTATGTCCTAGCATTGCTTAATTAATACTTGATTGATGAAAGATTGACTCTCGAACCTGAAGTGAAATGGAGCTTTTTAATTTTCTTTTCTGCTGAACCTGAAACACAGCATATAGTAATTAGGAAAGGATCCTTTGTTATCAGAAAGCCCCAGCTACAATAGGCTCTTTGTAACTGAGCAAACGAAGGTAGCCGATTATTTAGGAGCTGATAAAGCACACCCCATTCCCCACTGCTCCCACGATAATGGGATTTTCCTGATCATTATTTCCCCTCAAATGAGTTTTGTGTCTGGAGGATCTGACTGGGCAGTACTAAGGGGGCGGGCAGTTTCCATCGAGGTCCAGCCATGGCCATGATCAATGGTTACTTTCTGTGCCTTTCACTCTTAGACTCTCTCGCCAGCAACCTGAATTGACCAACTGATGTCCAGTGGAGATCTTACTTATTTTAGAGTTCCTGGGTTAACTGCACTCATTCATGTAGCTACATGCCAGTTCCTGGGCATCCAAACAATAGGCAGGCAGGGGCCTTGCTGTCATGGAGTTTGTGTTCCTGTGGAGGATGACAGGCTTTGGGCCTGTGTATCACCATAGCCAGGGTGTAATTAAAGGAAAAGGCAGGGAAGCAAATAAAGAAGAATAAAGGGATTGGAGTGAATGAGTAACTTCAGTGTGAGAAGCACTAGATGATGAGACAGGATGGTGTGGGAGAGGCTGATGGGGCAGAGAAGCCTCTTTTTTACATATTTATTGTCAATAATTATTTACATTGTATGAGCAAGTTTTATGGTGGTATGCTCATTTCCCTTCTCCCTATCCCCACCCCGCTGGGGACCTTCCTACCTGGGCTTGCTAGACCAGTCCATGTGAGAAGCCTCTTTTCAGATATCCTTGGAGGAAATTTGAATGGAAATGTATTTGAGCTGAATGTTGAGAAGTACTTACACCAAGAGTTGAGTAAAAATGTCCCAGGCAGAAACTGACAAAGTCCTGCGAAGATATAGAGTCTCAAAGTAGATGTGGCCAGAACACAGTGAGTGAAAGGGTAAGGAATGCAATAAAAGATTCAGAGAAGCCAGGTGTGGTGGCACACGCCTTTTACCCCAACACTTGGTGATGCAGAGGTAGGAGGATCACCTGAGACTAAATAGTGAATTCCAGGTCAACCTGACCTGAGCTAGAATGAGACTCTACTTCGAAAAATAAACAAACAAACAAACAAACAAACAAACAAACAAACAAAAAAGATTCAGAGAAAGAGGCAGGAGCCAGATGATGGAGGCCAGGGATAGATGTGGGGGACTTGTTGGATATTGATCAGGATTTTGGGTCCGGGGAGGGGGGGGGATTAGATTCTATAAAAATGTAGGAGACCCCAGGCCCATGGACCCCCAACTTTAGGTCCTTGTCCAAATTAATAAAGAATTGAAAATGTGGACTCTGAGAAGGGCAAATTATTAATCATAAGGTTTATTTTAGGGAGAGTTAGGATCCAGAGGATTAGCAGGGAAACCCAAACCAAAAGCCTGGCTAGGAAGGGGGAGGGGAGACTGAAAAAGACTAGGAGATATTATGGGGCTCAAAACTTAGAGATCACACATGGAGGAAGACATCCAGAAACAAACCCCATGTAAAAAAGCAAGCAGGAAAACACCCAGACTGAAAGAAATCTTCCCCTTCCTGCCTGTCTGGGAAGGGGAAGGACTTACCAAAAGAGGTCAGGAAACAAGGGCCAGGAGAGTCAGGGACCAAGAGATAAGAGAGAGTCACACCTGTATTTATGAAATTTATATGAATCAAATATCCAATTAGATGCACCTTGTCATTAGAGTCAGTTGTGTAAGGAGAGACCTGATTGGATGGTGGGATCAAGAGGCTGACTCAAGAGGGGTGTGCCTGAGAAAGAAGCAGGAAGTTGTCACTGGAATGACAGGCATCCTGGATGAGAGTGGATCAGATGCAGGTTCTAGTCTTGCCAGGACAGGTCAGGTGGCATCTCCTTGGACCTTTGTGGTAGACTACTTATAAAAAGGCTACTTTAGCTTGGCTCCATCGCTTAGCTGGTTAAAGCACCTGTCTTGTAAAAAGGCTACTATCCTCCTCTATCATTTTGATAAAGCATTTAAATTTTATGCTTCAGGTGGTAGGATGTCATGAGGCATATGCTGGCAATGAGAGCAATCTGTTCTGTACATGTAGAACAAACGGTAACAGGGAAGAATAGAACCAGAGATACTGACAAGGAAGCAACTGTAGTAACCCAAGTGACAAACAGAAGTGACCTAGCCTCAGAAATGGAGAAAAGTGGATGGGTTTGGATTGTGTTTGGGAGCTAGAGCCCATGAGATCAGCTGATAGGTGGAGGTGAAAGAGATGCAAAAGAGATAGACAAGGGTTCACAGTCATTCTGCTCAGTAAGAACATTAACAGAATGCCTTCTTCTGTTGAATATTTATCAGCACTTCTTATGTGATAGGCACAAAGCTAGACTTTCAGGTCATACAGAGAAGTACAAATCACTGTTGTTAGGAACCTGAAGTGAGTATGGAAAAGTCGACAAGTTCAAGAGAGTGTCTGAGGCATTTATAACCCTTAGTATTTTCCTGTATTGTAATTTTTCAAAGGAAACAAGTATTTTCATACAGTGAGATCAGGGATCTGTTTGGTAATTGCTTCTGTGGTAACTCAGAAAAGAAATAGTTCATAGGGGGCAAGGGACTGAGAATTGTGCTACAAAGGAGGGTGTGACAAGGAATCCTGGTGAGTGGATCTTCATGGACTGGAATGCATGACAATGAGAGAGAGAGAGAGAGAGAGCAGAGCAGGGCTCAGGGGGACTTGGGAAGGGGGTGGAGGAGATAAGGTATGGGATGGTGGGAGGGACGGCTCATAGACAGGGATCCTCCTTGCTAAGAAGGAGTTGTGATCTTCATATCAACAAAGGGTTAATTAATCAGGGGGTGCAGGATCACAGCATTCAGAAAGATGAAAGAAGGAAAAACCAGAGTCCACTTTGAGGGCTTGGGTGAACACAGTGATAACGGGATTGAAGAAGGGGCATCTCAGGACCATTTCCCGACCTTTCGTCTCCCCACTCGGACCTGGCTCACAAAGTCCTGTTTCCCCTGTGGTGCGTACCACGGCCTGACTTCCTGCCTCCTTGTCCCTGGATATCCCTACTCGTTGCCCCACTCTGTGCCAGCCACCTGCAGGGTCCTGCCCTCAGCTCTCTTCACAGTTAGAACCTTGTCATCCCTCAGCTCACCGCTGCCAAGACCAGTGCAGCTATTTCCTTTATAGGACGTTTGGGTTTATTCTTTGTTCACTTGTTCACTATCTTCTCCCTATAGAATGTGAGGTGCTTTGCCACGTCTCTCTTGTTCATAACTAGGGAGAGTTGGGGTAACTCACTGCACATTTGCAGAAAGCACTGCCAACATGAGCTTTTTCAGCAGTTGCATCAGTTGGGATAGGTTTAACTTCTATAGAAAGAAAAAAATAGATCTCTAGCCAGGAGTGGCAGCACACACCTTTAATCCCAGCACTCAGGAGGCAGAGGTTGGAGGATCACCATGAGTTTAAGGCCATCCTGAGACTACATAGTAAATTCCAGGTCAGCCTGGACTAGAACCCCCTCCAAAAAAATAGATCTCAGTGGCTTTTCCCAACAAAGGCTTATTATCAACAGTTGTGTTCTGGGCCACAGTCATTCAGGAGCGTGGTCATCTCTGCTCTCCCCACTTTTCCTTTGCTACTGGCCAGGTGAACACACAGAGAGAGAAGGAGAGGAGTATGGCCAGCAGCTGGTTCCTCAGAGATCTAGAGGAGCTGCCAAGCAAGGCTGGCCTAGCCTATGCCCAGGAAGACAGCATGGTGGGTCTTGTACAGGGCACTGCCAAGGAATTCTGTGGTGGAAACCTGGCAAGAAGATGAGCTGAGAAGCAGAAGACATTCTGGTTTTAACTGTACTGTTTGCTGACTTCCAGTCAAGAGTCCCGAGACTTCCCACTAATAAGTAAAAAAAACCCAGTCAGGTCGCCCATCTCAGGATTCTTCCTCTCTAAAATGTCCTTTAAGATAAAACATCCTTTTATTATTTTTAATAACTATAGGTACCTTAATCCTTTTTATATTGATGGCTGTGATGGTTAGATCCAGGTGTACCCCACAAACCAATGTGTTCTGAATGCACTCCCAGCTGATGGCAATATTGGAACCTTGTTGGAACTGTGTTGTTGGGGGCGGGTTTATGGGGGTTATAGCCAGCTTCCCCTTGCCAGTGTTTGGCACACTCTCCTGTTGCTGTTGTCCACCTGATGTTGGCCAGGAGGTGATGTCCACCCTCTGCTCATGCTATCATTTTCCCTGCCATCATAGAGCTTCCCCTTGAGTCCTTAAGCCAAAATAAACCCATTCCTTCCACAAGCTACTTTTGATTGGGTTCTTTTCTGCAACAATGAGACGTTTGACTACAACAATGGTCTATTTGAACTTCTGTTCAAAATTGCAACCATAATTATGACATTGATTTCTGAGGAAAAATGTATCTGTTTTCTTTAACAAATCAATATCTAGCTAAATATCATATACACATACTCTAGGGGAAAGGGAGCCGCCAACTTTTTTCAGGATTAGGTGGTTAAAGCTGTTAATTAAATTGGGAGAAAATATAGATACCTATTTTTATGATGCCTAGAGCAGTTTTAAGTAATAAATATTATGGTCTACAAGCAGATCATTTGCCGTGATATGACAGTTTTTGTACAACACAGTCTGACATCTGTTAGAGGGCATCTGAGCATGCCAGGTTGGCAAGGTGAAACCCGTCAGGAAAATATATATCCTGAGCAGCAGAGTTAATAACTAGCAGTGGAGTTTCCACTCTGTGCTCTCACAGCCAGAGTGCCTCAGATGCTGAAGTGTGTGATATTATCATAACCATGGGGATTTTGCAAGGCAGGGTGGTTTAAGAGCTAGGACAAGGTGTGGGCAGGCATGGTAGAGAGGTCTGGACAGAATTAGTTGTTACCAGCTCCCAGGAAAGATGGTAGGAACCAGATAAAGACTGATTGATGTGATTATTTGGGGGAAAAGGAAATAAAAAACAAAAATGAAATACACATATCCATCCATATTTGGACTTCATAAGAAACTAGAGCTTTTTAAAAAAAAAGGAAATTAGAACAGAGCCCAGAGACATTCCTGAGAGTTCCTCTGACATCTGGAACCTCTGAGCCAGGCCACGTGGTCCCAGCCTCGACTACCATCACCTTACCCTGCTGCCATTTCCCCAAACAACCAGAATAGTCTCCCCATCTTTTCTTTTTTCCTTTCAGTCTTTTTGAGGTAAGGTCTCACTTGAGCTCAGGCTGACCTGTATTTCACCCTGTCATCCCAAGCTGGTTTTGAATTTACAGCAATCCTTCTACCTCTGCCTCCCAAATGCTGGGATTAAAGGTATGTGCTACCACACTCAGCTACCTTGGTGTTCTTTATGAAATGCATATCAATCCTATTTCCTTCCAGCCTAAAACCTCATGGCTCTCACAGCACTTACCAGCCTTGATGGAGACTCGTAAGGCCCTGTAGATATGGGCCATCATGGATCTCATGGAATATCCCTCTTGCTCCACCACCACTGCTCTGGTCAGCTAAGCTGTCCTTTCGGGTCTTTTACAGGAAAAGCAGTGTGTTCAATTGTTCATCTGATAGAAAAAAAAAAACTCAATAAATTATTTCCCTGTGTTTCTGAACTTTTGGAGAACACTTAATAGTGTAGTGCCAATTGAACTCATTGCTGTAAATTTAGAGGCACTTCACCTGAAAAAGTACCTGAGGGTAAAGGAAAAACATTTCATGAGTGTTGTTTGGAAATGCTTTAAAATAAGATTATCTTACATTTCAAGGTATTTTGGACCCCTGGTTAATTTTGTGATTCAGATCTTAGCTCAGTCATGTTCACACAGAACCCCTGACCGCTCTCACGGGTCATTTTTGCCTTTTATCCATCTGTGAACCATCATGTGTTTCTTCTTCATAGCATTTAGATAATTACACTTTTACACCTGCCTACATGGTTCTCTGATGAATGTCTGCTTCCCATGTTAGATTTTGAGTACTACAAGGACAGGAATCCAGTTGGCTTGTTTCTTCATAATCAGGTCCCAGCACAGTTCCCAATTCTTTGGTGCTCATAAACCACTGCCCAGTAAAAACATGGACATCTTCTCCATCATTTGTTTTCATCATGTTTCCTTCCTCTCTCTAGGCAGCCATTTCTCTTTCTTGTGCACAGACCCTTTACACAGACCCTGTGTAGCCCTTTACACAGAACTTGACCAGAGGACTCATCATCCTATACCTCTGCTTTATTTGGGTCTCATCCCTGCTACACTGGGAAGAACTCTGTATTTGAATACATAGGGACAGATACATTGTTGGTCAACAGACGCTTTTGATGTTGGCTTGTGATTGTGATCTCAAGGAAAGTAGTTCTGAACCCCCTGACCACACTGAGCAAGAAGTCACACCAACAGAGACTCCTCACAGTAGGATTTTATACCTGGAAATAAAAAGAGGAAAATACCTCTTCCTCTAGTTCACTGTAGCCCATATTCGTCCCCTCTTTCAACACAAGCTTCCTATGCTTATAAATGAGGGTCATCTGCTCAACTTGCATTTACAATAGTTCTTCAACCTGAAAATTATCCAGAAACATTCAACCTGCTACAGACATAAATTCCTGGACCCACCCAAGTCTGCTGGATCAGGATCTCATGGAGGCATGGTCAGGAATCTGTAAATTTTACTTTCTGGGCGACATTTCCTAAACAGTCGCCCATCCTGTCATCACTTAGCATCATTTGGCAGAAGAGGTACAGCAGCAGTGATGATACCAACCCAGGCAGAATGCACCTTGGAAGCAATGGAGCAAAGTCCCAAGGGGAGCCCTTTGTCCCTGACTTCAATTTGAAGCTGTACCCACAGACCTACTCTGGAGTCTGCAGCAGCAGAGGATCTCGTAAGGCTCTGAGCCTCTTACTCTGCCCCATCCCTCCACAAGGCTAAAGATTGGCTCCATTTGGAGGTCACTGTGAGATTGTTCTTGGGGATTAAACTGGGTTCATCATGGTCCTTATCATTAATATTTCTAGAAGGCATTTTGCCATCATAGACAGTATGCTTGAACTTTCTGTGTATTATTTTATCTAATAAACAGAACAATGAGAAGCTGATGCAAAGTAGAATGCCCACTCCCTTCATGGAGCACTCCAGAAGGATATCAGCCCCTGAGCCAGCCTTGGATACAACCCTGCAGCAACTTTTGGTTCTCAGAGACTGGATCCAGTCTCCCTAAGAAATGACCTGCCCGCCTGTACTCTCAGAGATCCCAAAGCCACTCGAGGAGTCCTCACCAATGAGCTAAACAATTCCCTGAATTCCTACAGGTGTTCCCCAGGTGACCCTTCCCCATCCTGTCATTGGATGCCCGAATCCAGAATTATAGCCACAGAACTTCAGACTGGCTTTGATCATGCAGCCTTTTTACTCGCAAAGGGATAGGGCAGCTGACGTTTTATGACGATGATGATGGGGTCTAGAGATGAAGGTGGGGGAAGCTCAAGGCTGTTGTTATCTGGAGATAGTCCACTATTTTGTGGATTATGTTTATATAGTATTTTACTGTTTACAAAGCACATTGAAATATACTGATCCTTTTTAATCCTCACAACATCATTATAAGGAAAGTTTATTAGCTTCATTCTGTAGTTGAGGTTTAGTAACTTGCCAAGGTCATGCAGATTGATTCCAGGCTCAAACCCAGGTCTTCTGACCAGAATTATTGTTGTCACTCATCATATCATATGCAAGCAGGTAGAACCTTAAGAAAAAACGAGTGAATGAATGAATGAATCTCTTCTTCCCTTCTCTATTCTACAGATAATATAGAGACTAATGGTGCTTTGTTTTTAGAAAACTGTAGCTAATTTTCCCTCGTTCTCTCTAGACCCACCCCCATAGACAGTGGGGATTCATTGGCACCTAGTGTTAGTTTCACAAGAATAGATGGATTACATTTCAGTGTCATCAATACTTGAAAGCCAACAAATGGATAGGGTCACCTGGAGTACATTTTAGGACTCATACTATGGTTTGTTTTGCATATCATTCCATGGAAGCCCTAACTTTGAATTCATACCACCGAGGAGATATTTGATTGTTTCCTGGAAACACTAATAATGCAAAGCTCATAAATACTAATGAAACACTATAGATTAGCAAAGCTCAGCAAGTAACCTAAGGGGCCTAGACGAGAATTCTTAGATTAAAAAATATAAAGAATACCTTTTAATCAAATTTGCCCCAGACTGGGTTCCCAAATGTTAATGAATACTCTCCTTGGCTCTGTGAAGAGCTGACTCTAAGAAGTACCTTCAGGAATGCAGAAGTGAGTTATTGACTTAGTTTTAGCTTCAAAAGAAATCTGTTTATTCAAAGGCTATTTTAGGTGCCATGGGATGGATGAGTTTTAAGAAAAATGTGGGAAGGGCAGGAGAGCCTGGGACATTGAGATAAACACATAATTCAAATGCCCGCTTCTATTTCAGCCAACTAAGCAATCTAAGTTGGAATTTGCTTATTATATTTGTCTTTTATGACATGATCCTTCAATAATAACTCCCATAGAATATACAAAGCTTCATGCTGTCAGAAAGTATAACTGTCATTCAGTGCTGAATCCACAACACTCTCAACACAGATCGTAGCACTTAACAGGTGTCCAATAAATGCTTGTTAAATAGGTAATGCGCTCTCTTAAGACATTGTCCAGAGCTTTTCAGAGTTTGTGACCTGTTCCTAAAGAACAACTGTGATCACAATATTCTAGTGTTATAAAGCTCCCAAATAATCACAAATCCTTCTACCCTAGCTGCCACTTGCCCTTCTAGGTTGTCTCCAGTCTTTTCTCCCACCTGAGTTCCAGGTTAGTTAGAAAACAACCCTAGAATACTAGAAGCTTCTACTTGGGATGTTTGAAAGTCTTTTTTACCCAGGCTTCTCTTTCCCAATCATACTCATCTTTAGTGGTCCTCCTTCAGTGACACCAAGGTGGTGCACACCTTTAATCCCAGCACTAGGGAGGGGGGCAGAGGTAGGAGGATCACCATGAGTTCAAGGGCAGCCTGGGACTACAGAGTGAGTTCCAAATCAGCTTGGGCTAGAATGAGACCTTGTCTGGTTTTTAAAAAAAAGTGCCCTAATATTCTACAAAGGTTCAACATTCTCCTCTCTCCTTGGATGATGCCAAGGGGCCCCTGATGGTCTGATGGTCTTGTACTCCCTGCAGGGGACCAGCACCACCCTGATGCAGAATAGTTTATTGGTAATTGTGGTGCTGGTGTCATCTGTCATGAGTCACAGATATACTGTGTGAGGAGCCCTTATACCAGGACAGCTCTGTGTGGAATCAAATAGAGAAAAGTACAGCACAATAGAAACGTTGCTCTAAAGAAGGCAAAAATACTGAGTCAGACTTTGTTGAGGCAAAGGAAGGGTCATAGCAAAGGGTGACAATCCAAAGCAGGGAAGGTCATGTGAGAGGAGGGGACAGTGTGGGGCTGTGCTAGCACCCAGGGCTGCTTTTCTCCCCAGATAGCTGGAAGCTTCATTGAGTGTTGGCAGATCCATGTCAGGGGATGTCTCCAGCCCTCAGAGGTGCTTGGGCAGGGAGAGAATATGGCTTCTTAGAGGACTTTTCTTTGTTACCTGTTGCCTTCAAGTTTGGGCCGTCCTATGCTTTCTATAAGGGTTCTATTTCATGCTTCTGCAGGAGGGAAGTGTCTAACAATAGGAAGTAAATTTCTTTCAGTCCTTTTTACAATAGACTGGGCTAGATGTTTAAATCAGTTTAGAGAATAACTAGGGACTGCGAGATCCTGCAAATCCTGGGCCGCTTGCCAAAAATGGGTTAATTTCATACAAAGGAATAGGAGGCCCTGAACAATGCCTGTGAGTGGCTCACTTGTTGGAGCTCTGGAGCCAAACTCCCCAGAATGAGCAAGCCCAGCTCTGCCACTCACGTGTCTTGAGACGTATGCCTTCATGTCTTTAGACAAAGGATGGGGAATGACAGTACCTACTTTATAGGTTATAATAGAAGTTAAATGAGTTACTAAGTAGAAAGTTCCTAGAACAGTGCTTGGGATGTAGGTTAAAATCATTATTGTCCTATAGCATTGCTTCAGTCTCAGCTGCCTAGGGGTGTAGAAATAGGTGTCAGTCTGTACAGGTTGCAAAAATTGTGCAATTATGCTATTGGGGTGGGGCTGCATGCCAGCAGACCAGACTAGTTGGGACTGGAATGACCACAGGGTCTCAGGATGTATAGAACATTTATAAAGCACATTATGAAAGGAATTAGAGTTCCAAAAGCAACCCCTGTGGTACTATATAACGTACCACCCAGAGGATGGTGGGCTTACTTTTAGGCTTCAGTGCAGGTCAATAGAATTAAATTTGAGCTATCTGGAATTCTGGACCCAGGCCCCCTGGAGCTTCTGTCCACATCCATGGCATTATCCTACTGTTCATGTAAAAGACAAAATGGTGGGAGGATGGACCAAAACCAAAGACATATAAATAAGTCACATGGAAGCTTACTACTTGGTAAGCCAATTTAAAACATAAATTAATTAGAGAAAAGTACAGCACAATAGAACTTATTAAGTTAATAAGTTAAGTTTGAACAAAGGTCCCAGAAGCTACTCCCAGGAGCCATAGGTTATTAATCATAAATTCCAGTGTCAGGGATGAGATCCCTCCCAATGAACTGTTGGTCAAGGGAAGCTACAGGGGCCCATAGAAAAACATAGGCTACTGACATTGCTCTTGAATGCCCACCCAAACTAGATGGTGAGTTCATATTGCTGAAGGCACACATGTTTGAGTTGCAGGACATAGAGAAACTAAGCTGGAAGCTTTCTCCCTGCGAGATAGCTTTCTTCATACCAGGGAGAGGTACGCAAGCTGCTGAGGGAGAAAAGCCATCAAAAGTCCTACACAGCTGTGGACGCTGTGAAAGATATTACCATGGGTACAGTAGTGGCATGAATGTTATAGGAATAACCAAATACTGATCAGTTTTGAAGCCCACTCCATAGGAGAGAATTTGTGTCTGCTACTGTAAACCTGGCCAAAAGCCTAGGGACAGAGACCCTAGTGGGGAACCTATGACTGTTGTTTTTTAATTTTTAATGACAACTTCCATATACACAGTATACCATGGTCATAATCCACTACCCTCCCTTGCGTACTGCCCCACCCTCCACTGAATCCCTTCTTCTTTCCAGCTAATTTCTGGCCTATTTGTTATCATCATTTTCCCCTCCTATTGTGCAGGTCTTGTCTACACACACATGGGGTGCACATGAACACACAACCAGCATTGTTATCATATCCTTAGTCCTCTGCTTGCCATCCTTGGGAGGCTCATTGTCTTCCAGAAGTTTCTGTTCACTGGAGCTCTGTGGCCTCAGATACCTGGCTTCACCACTTTAAAGCACTTGGAAGTTTCTCAAATTTAAGTGAAAGTTGGTCCAAAGTCTCCAGCCTGAAAATCAATGACTTTTTATATTTGGGTCCAGGGCAA
Source organism: Zapus hudsonius (assembly GCA_004024765.1). Lineage (NCBI taxonomy): Eukaryota > Metazoa > Chordata > Mammalia > Rodentia > Dipodidae > Zapus > Zapus hudsonius. The sequence continues at coordinate 21,471 of PVHP010014953.1, forward strand.
TGTGTTATATGCTATGAAGTCTCTTACATTTCTTTAAGTTATGTCTGTCTTCAGAGTCATCCTTGGACACAAGAACCAGGAGCCTCTGAGACCTTATAACTGAGAGCTAAGCCCTAAGATATGTGTGGAGAGATGACAGAGAAGTGACCTAGGGGTAACCTTCTAAGAGTCCCCTCTCATCACGGCAATGGATGAGAGTAGGTATTGAGACATGAGTTGGATTGACATATGTGCACTGAAGTATGTGACGACATGTAAATACGATCTGCTCAGAGTTGAGAAGAGTTTTTCCTCACCCAGCTAACATTGAAAGAGTTAATCCGACCATATGATGAAATGGGTGGTATTTTGATCATATTGTAAAGATAGAGACGATTCCCAACTTGGAGTAGGTTGTAGTGTAGCAGGTCATTTGCAAAGGAAGGGGGAGGTGCTCTGTCCCAGAACAGGAGAATGGCCCCTGCCGTACACTGAGATCAGGATAGGAACAGGGAGGCCCCCTGAGGACACTCCTCCAGTTTCCAGGTACCAGTTCCCAAAGAGCTGTTCAACCCTTTCCCAAATGTACAGGGAAGGAGACTTGAGAATGTTGGATTGTGGGGGGATAATGAGAGAGACAAAGGTAGAAAGCAGAGCCAGGAACAGGAATGGGATATAATAAGTAGGGAAGAAAACACAGAGCAAGGAAGAAAATAAGGAAGGCAGGATGAGGCAAGATGAAAACTGATGACCACTTAGCCTGGGGGAAGCCCCAATCCCCCACCAAACAGGGCAAGATGTAAACATTTCCTCTCATACTTAAGTCTTGATACACACTGAAAATAGCTAGCTATATTTCTGAAAGGTCAGATGCAGACCTACCCCACAGAAACGTGTATTCAATACCTGTCAGGTGAGCTGCAGTCTGGAGAAGACTGAGAACTGCCCGTGGAAAGGGCACAGGGAGCAAACTTCTAACCAAAAATCACAAGATAGCCACATTGCTTCATCAGCCCAACAACTGCTCATCACCTACTTTGCACCATACCTGATATTGTAACCCTTATATTCTAAGCCAAGATCGTGTGTGTGCATAGCAAGAATTATTGACAAGTATGTACTTATCTTGTTTATTGAGTCTCAATACAATTTCAGTAAGCTCTTTGCAAGTCTTTAATCCCTTCCCGTTTTAGGCCTAAGACCTCTGATACTATGAAATGATAGATGACTCCCACCGTATTTCTCTTGAATTGTCTCTTTCATCTCTTCAGATGTTCTTGGTGGTGTGGCCAAACCCAGACCTGGAAGAGGACTAAATTGCTGAGTCCGTGTCCTCTGGAGCCCAGGACTTGCAGGAGAGTTCTGAGAATCCTCTGGCCACACAGCAGCCGAGCGCCATGGAGAGAATCAGCTCCTTCTTCAGCTCTAACCAAGAAGACGTCTTCAGAACCGTGTACCTGGCGATCATCTTGGCGCTACCTCTGCTCGTCATACTCACACTTCTCTTCATCTGCTGCCATTGCTGCTGCAGCCGGCCAGGCAAGGACAGCCAACAGCCAGAGCAAAACAAGAGGAAGAAGAAGAAGAAAAAGAAGAAAAAGAAGAAGGATGAAGAAGATCTCTGGATCTCTGTTCAGCCCAAGCTCCTCCAGATGGAGAAGAGACCATCGCTGCCTGTCTAGTGAAGTGGGGCGCACAGGTGTCCTCCCCCTCCCAGCCCCCCACCCTGAGCCAGGCCTCCCACAAACCACGCAGACTCGGGAGAAGGAGTCCCTGAAGTGATGGTCGACCAAGGAACAAATGTCAGACTGCGTCCCAGTGGAGGGGCATATGGACAATCCTTCCACTGACTTGGCAGCTATATATCCAATAACAATGTTCTTTGCCATAGACCGGAGCATGCATTAAATATCCCTGGCATACCTGTCCCAAAAGCACAGAGAACACTTTTCCATGCACCTTAGAAGACTTCCAAGTATACACACATATATATGTACATTCAGGAGTCAGGTACATGAAACAGTATATTCTGTTCATCAAGTGGCCATTGAATATGTGTTTGCTCAGAGCAGTACATTGTATACATTTACAGAAATGTCTCATGGAAAGACATGGCCAGATTTAGAGGTATTCACAGAATTCTGTAGCTATCGGAGGCCTCTCTGCACTGTCTATTCTGTACACCATTCAGGCTGGGAATAGGTGCTTTCCTCTTCTGATACCTACATAGCCTTTTACTGGAAATACATTTGGATTTTACAGAAACCTGGTACAGTCCCCCACCCAGTGAATATTGACACAGACATAGTGAGCTCCTCTGCTGCTGGCCCTTTACCTGTGCCTAAAAGTTCACGGATCAAAATTCTTTGAAAGATCTTTTGTTGGAATTCATGAAAATTCATGTGGTCAGAGACATCTGGGAAGTTAGCCCATAACCACTCAGAAAAGCACCCTTGTCTAAATAAGCATGATGAAGAGCTCTGGACAGTGACCACTAGAAAGCTATGGAGCTCACTCATTCACATCAGGGGCTGCGGCTGTGAGGATGTGCCATGATTGTGCATAGAAAGGGCAAGGCCACGCTGTGCCTGAGCTAGGTAGCTCTGTACAGACAAAGGCTTTCCGTAGGGAAGGAATGGAGCCAGTCACAAGGGAGGTCTCAGAGGAGGCACGCACTGGAGACAAGTTCCTGAGTTTGTGGGCCTGTGTAGTAAGTTGCAGGTGGGTTGCAGAAGCACCATTTAAATGCAAGTAGGATTAGGCTATAAAGACATTTACTACTACCGATCCTAAAGCTCAGGCAAGTGTCTTACACACAGTAGGTACTCAGAACTAGAGTTGCTTTTAGAGGTAATGATGTTAGGGGTAAACTTGTAATACCTCACCAATTCCCTCCAAGTGGCCTCTAAGAGTCCCCACACATGGCTGCAATGGTGGGGGAGTCCTGGGTTGAGTTGACATATGTGCCCTGAGATATGTGAGGACACGTAAGAGATCTGTTCTGAGTTGAGAAGTTTCCCTCACCCATGGAGGAACATAGTTAATCTACCTATGTGATGAACTGGGTGGAATTTTGATCATATTTTGGCCACAATATATAAATGGTGAATTCCCAACTTGGGAGTGGCTTGTATTCTAACAGCTCATTTACAAATCTGCTGGGAAGCTCTTGGAATATTTTCCCATGGAAACTGTCTTAGACAGTGGCAGAAATCACTGTCTAAGTAATAACATGGCTAAACTATGACATTTGTAGTAGCAAGAGAATACATTCAATAAGACTGTATTAATGGAAAGGTGTGCCCTGTTTCGTCTCTTGGGCTGCCTGGTGCTCACTGCCATCCAGGTATACTCCGGGCTCTTGGCAGGTGAGCATCTGATTCTCATACCTGGGGCTTCTAACAGAAAGCCCTGTGAATCATAATTTAAACCTACATATATTTTGGAGCCTCTCGTGTTCATCCTACATAGCCCTAAGGTCCCTAGACTCAGGCACTCTACCCATAAACCTCTTTGACCAGGGAAAAAAGCACTTTCTGGTTTTCTGTCCCCTCATCACCTGGAGAGCTGGTGGAGCATCTGTCTGGCTGTCGTAGGATGGCCAGTCATCTCCTTGCACCACGTGCCTCTGTCAAATGTCTCCCAGCGGGATGGGTGCCCTTTCCATCTCCCACTGTCTCCCTAAGATAGACAACTTGAGGGAATGTGGAGGCTGACATCAGAGAGGGGATGTCAGATGTGGTCTTTGAGAGCGGATCACCAGGATTAGGGACCATACAAGTGTCATAGTTTCCATGGCAACTGACTGCCAGTTTGAATTAAGACAGAAGTCAGTTGTCATTGCTGTGACAAGACCTCTGTCTCCAGGCGCAGTGTCCCTACCATCTTCTGATCAAATGGACTTCAGCCAGCTCTAGCCACGAACCACTCAGAAGCTCAGGTTTCAGTTGCTTCCATACTCTGGGATCCAGAAGACTCTGCTTAGCTTACCTTTTCCCACCCCGGCCTCCTGGACATCCTGGGCAGGGTAGAGCCCATGTGGGATAGGCTCTGGGCCTTCGCATTGTCGCTGGATCGTAGAGGCAGGGCTCCGTGTCCTCTCTTCTCTCTCTTCTTTCTTCTTATCCCTCTTCTCCCTGAAGCATGACAGTCCCCCCCCCCCCTACTTCTTTATCTCCATCTCTGTCCTAGAAACTGCCACAGACACCCAGGAGCATTTCAGGTTTGGCTCATCAAGGGGAGGTTAAGTTAATGGGGAACAAAAAGCGGCTTCATAAAGGAAAGGCCCCTGGAACTGGCCCAGGCTTGGGAAGGAGGGGCCCATCCTGCCCTTGAGCAGCCTCACCAGGCTCAAACAGTCAGAGAGATCTTTTCTTCCTTGCTCAACAGATTTTGCTATTTTTTTCTTGTTTTTTTTTTTTTATTCCTGGGGGTGGGGAAGGGAACAGGAAAATATAAAGAAAAAGCAGTCACTTTCAAGAATATATGAATGATCAAAGTTGTATAGTATTTGTCAGTATTTTTCTGTAAATTTCAAACACATAAAATTTATTTAAATAAATATTTTGCAAACAAAAAGCATCCTTACTTGAGTAGGATAACTTGTCATTAAGATACTACTCTCCCTCAGTCACCACTCAGAAATGGCAGATACAGGGCTCTTCCTCTGGGACACAAAAGGCCCTGCCTGGTCACTGCCTTCCCAGGGTCATAGGTCAGAGAGTCAGGAAAGTGACTTCTTGTCTCTCTTTGCAGGCAGGCAGCCTTAAGGGCTGGATTGAGACATACCAGCTGCAGAAAGACATACTGATGTGCCCCGGAATGAATACAAACCTAGCTACCAGTGAGGACAATGTCATCTTACAGAAAAGTGGGGGGGGGGGGGCAACAAAGAACTCAGAAAAACAGACCTCTGATTTAACCCCTGCTGAGAAGCAAGGGATCAGATCAAGGGCCCAAGGGGCAGAGATTCACATGGTGCATGGATGTATATAAATGTATGCACCCTTCTCCCAGTGGATGGAACTTGGCATTGATTATGAAATGATTTAGATGCTCCTGATGCCTCTCTTGGTGACACTAGGCTTGCTATCCAAGCAAAAGCCCCCCAGAGCAGTGCTAGCCCATAGAAAGATGATGGAAATGTTCTCTACATTGTGTAATATGGTACCATTAGCCACCTGTGGCTGTTTGACTTCATTAAGATTAAATAAAATTAAGGTCCATCGCTCAGTTCTGCCAGCCATATTTCGAGTGCTCAGTAGCCACCTGAGGTTAGCAGTCTTTATATGACACAGATCTATGATCTTGTGGGAAGAATGGCGAAACACATTGGTAAAAGGCTGTGCTGTCTGAATGAGGGCTAAGGAAGAGTTCTGGCTGACGTCACTGGCACACATTTTGCTTTGTCCCACACCAAGGCACAGGGTTTCCAGTTGACGCCTGAGCTCCTTCCCCAGGGAACAGAGTCTTCATTCAGCTTCCTAGCCACTCCTCCAGGACATTGCAACACTTCCCAGCAAAGAGCAGCATGTTTCCAGAGAAATGTTGCACACCTAAAAGCCCTAGCTGCCCCTGAGCCCCACCCACCCAGGCCCGCCCACACTTCAGGGTGTGAAGACAGGTTTACACAATGAAATCATCCACAGCATTCTCAACTTGCTGGAGCACCCTGCTGGCCTTTGCCCTAGGATTATTCCAAAATTCCACCTCACAACCACCCTTCACCCAGCCTGCTGTGTCTGTTTGGAGAGATGCTTTAAAATGTAAGTGTGGGTGGCCCCACAAAGGAATACCTCATTCAAGAATGGGGGCGTGCACACACGTGTAACCTCTTCTTTTGCACGTGTTAGCGTGTGATGATGTGCATGCATGCAGTTGGTATGTGTGAGCACGTGTACATGCACTCGAATGTGGAGGCCCGAGGTCTATGTTGGGTGTCTTCCTCATTTGCTTTGTTTTGAGACCGTCTCTCTCTGAACCCAGAGCTCACTGAGTAGCTGGTGAGCCCCAGAGATGGGGTCCACTGTCTCCACCTCTAGTGCTGGGATGGCACGCACTATGGTGCCACCATAGGGGTCCTGGGGTCTGAACGCTGTTCCTCAGGCTTGCATAGCAAGGGCTTTACCCACTGAGCCATCTCCCTGGCCTCATGTAACCCCTTTCAAGGCTTATTCCATATGCAGTTTTGACTGTTTACTATGTGCCAAGCCCACTGGGAGCCGGTGATATGAATGTGTCCTGAGGGGATCTCACAGCCCAATATGGTGTGTTCATTGCAGCAGGACAGTCTGATGGAGTTGCAAGGAGGAAACAGATAAAGGAGGCTGTTTGCATAGTGGCACGAGGGAGACCATTTAGGAAGCTATCTGGGCTCTCCGGAGCCTGTAGGTCCTGTGGGATAGGACCAAATGCCAGTTCTCAATGGTCATATAATGTAAGCCTCTGGCTTAATCTCACTGGTGAGGCTTATCTATAAAGCAGGGGTAATGATAGGCCCTATTTCATAGGAGATTAAGTGAAATAATATACATAACTCCTTGAGCACAGGGGCTGCTGGCTTATGGAAAGTGACCGAGTCAGGTGTTGTTAATAAGATAGAAGGAAAATCATGAGCTATGTTCTAGAAATTTAAAGAGGAGAAACTTTAAGAAGAAAGTACCAAACAGTCCATAGAGTAAGATGATGCCGTCAGGGCAAATAAGGCAGAGCTTCCCCTTGACTCTTACCTTTCTTCTCTGTCTGTGAAAGATAATAATCCTGTGAACTATTCTTAGGAAATCAACCTTAGAAATGGCTAGAGATACACCTCAATTGAGGAAAAAAGGGAGAGAAAGGAAACCCAAAGTCCACGATCTAAACTCGTTATCCCATCACTCCACAGGGCTTTGTAATCCATAAGGAGCACTTTTGTTATGGAAGGAGGACAAGGGAAAGATGTTTTTTATAGGCAGTCAGCCAGGGACACAGACCCAAGGAAAACATGGATGCCACCTTGCCTGCCCTGACAGGAGTAGAACCTGGGTCTGATCCAGTCTCATCCAAGATGGCTGCAGGCAGTATTCCCCAGCAGCAGCTTTGTTTGTGGGTCTTTTGAGGTAGGGTCATGTTCTAGTTCAGGCTGACCTGGAATTCACTATGTAGTCTCAGGCTGGCCTCAAACTCACAGCGATCCTCCTGCCTCTGCCTCCCAGTGCTGGGACCAAAGGCTGCCTAGCACAGCCATGTGGGCTGACCCTCCTGAGGCAGCCCCTGGTTCCCCCACCTGGCAGTCCTCCCTCGCTCACCTGAGCCTAGCCTCCTGTGTGACACTCCTCCTTCCTGAACACCAGTGCCTAAGTCTCTAGGGAAGACAGAAGAGCTCCTTCTGTCTGGGTATTTTCCTGCTTGCTTTCCACGTGTATTTTATTTCTGGATGTTTTCCTGCTTTACTACACGGGTGATCTTTCATTACACTCTGGGTGCTTTGCTTTCTCTTAAGTCTTTTCTGGTCCCCTCTGTGAATGTGAACGTGACAGGATCTTTTGGATTGGGCTGTCGTGTTTTACCTTCCGTGTGTGTGTGTGTGTGTGTGTGTGTGTGTGTGTGTGTGTGTGTGTGTGCCCTCTCCAGAGGTTTCTTTCCTGGAAGATTTCCCTGTAAAGGAGATTCTCTCCACCTCTCCTCCCCCTTTCCAGCTGGGGGAGGAGAGGAGGAGAACCCTTTTTTGGCTTGGGTCTTTCAGCTAGCTTTCCCCCTGGATCTTAATTCTCCCTAAAATTACCTCATAATTCACAATTATGAGACCCTTTTCGGAGTCTGTCTTTCAATTCTTTCCTAATTCTGATAAGGACCCAAAAGTTGGGGGGGCTGGGATCTTTATGGAATTTTATCCCTCTCTGGACCCAAAGTCCTGCATCATAATCTCATAAATGAAGAAAATGAGGTCCCCAAAGGGAGACCAATGTACCAGGTCTGGGATGGGAATGACAGCCCCGGCTCCTGCCCCTTCCCCCTCCCCATACAGGCTGATCTGATGACTTGGGCTTCACAAAGTCTTAGGGTCACCCAGGAGTCTAGCCATGAGTCTGTGAGGTGTCCAAATGTCGTCTTCATGTGTTCCACAGAAAGCCCCACCTGCCTCCTTAGCCTTCCTCTATTTAAACCTGATTCTCTTTCTTTGCCAAAACAAACAATTCCTTATTTTATTCATCATTACAATGAACTTCATCTATTTTATAGAATAAATATGATTTTATGGGCTAACCTGGAAACCTAACTTTTCCCCCTAACTTCTTTATATAACATTGGAATTAAAACACAAAGCATTTCCCCACAGAAACAAGAAACTAACATAACTTTGGGAAGAACTTGAAAATCCGTTATTGCTCAGGTCTGCGGATAGAGCTGGGCAATCTTCCTAATAGTGCCTTGATTACCTGTTAGTGCTTTAGTTCAGGAACGCTGCCTGAGCAATGACTAAGCGCAGGCTGCATGCTGAGCTGGACCCCACTGTGCAACTCTCCAATGTTACCCAAGAAGGAAGAAGAGTGAGGACACCCCACTACCACCACCACCACCACCCAGCAAGATCTCCTGCATGAGAAAAAGTGCTGAAGCCAGAGGCTCTTGGTGGGATAACACTGCCATCTGCCGGCAGGACTGAGTATAGCAGGCCTCTGGCACTGGTCCGCAAGTCCCTAAGACAGGGACCTACTCCTATTGACATGAACTCCCTCTTGATCCTCTCCTCTGCCCTGGTGAAGCTTAAGGTCATGCTTGCTTTCAGTGGAGGACCTCTGCTGGTAACTGACTAAATGTCACCAAGAGCTTTCCATCATTTTCTAGTTTTCATTTTGTCACGATGTACCTTCATCTGAATGTCAGACATGGCTGGTCTTCTCACACCCCTTACCTTCTTTTCTTCCTTGGTCACAACTCTCTGAGTCTCAATCTTTCTCTTTCTCTGTCTCTCTTGTTCCTACAGTATTTTCTAGTTTTCATAATCCTTGAATCCCTGAAGATTCTAAGTTATCAAAGAGCTCTTGACGTCACTTGGCAAACACAGACTCCGTCCCATTCCCAGAGGAAGCGGCCACCATCAAGAATGTGCCTCCAGGTTCTACCGTGCATGGACCGCCTGTCATCCTCACATCCTGCTGCTTCTTCATCCTCCAGGCCTCTTTCCCGCCATCTGATCACAGGCCCAGTCATTACCTCTTACCTGAACTATTACAACAGTCAAGAGCAGGTCCTTTCCCCACACCACCACCCCAGGAGAACTAACATGTATAAGGAATGGTTGGGCAGGAGGAATAACTTCGAAAGTTCCATCACAGTAGGATGACTATGATTGGCAAGGATTCATTGCATATTTCAAAGTAATTAATACAGAGGATTTTGCATGTTTCCAACACAAAGAAATGATAAATGTCTGAGGTGATGGATATGCCAGTTACCCTGATATGACCACATTATGTACACATATTGAAATGTCACGCTTTATCCCATAAATATGCGCAACTGTTCCATGTCAATTAAAATCCAAAAGGTGTAACTAAAAACAAACCCTACTGTCCCCCATTCTCTGTCCTGTCGCCAAACTAATATTTCCAAAATATAAGCCAGCTCACATCACTCCTAGGTTTGCAATCTATCCAGTGTCCAAATGCTTTCATGTGCATAGTGGACATCACCCCTGGATCCATGTTGGAATCCCCCAGGGAGTTTTGGAAAGCTCAGTGACACAGGAGTCAGCTGGGACCCACTGAAGTGGAGTCATCAAAGCTCTCACTGACTATGGAGGGTAGTGTGAGCTGAGAGCCACAGCAAGAGACAGTGCCTGCCTGCCTCTCCTACTGGCTTTCCTCACCCATTGAGAAACCACCTTCCCTGCCTCAGACATGCACTGCCCCAGGGGGCTGCTTTCCCCCTGAGCCAACTCAGATACCACCATGTATTTCCCCAGGAAGCTTTCGCCATTACTTCTGCTCAGCATACCCCTGGTGGCTCACTCGTCCTCTTGAGCTTCCACGATCTTGGTGGGTTTCAAGGTCATCACCGCACAGCCCTGAGCTGCTCAAGGGCAGCAATGCATGGCTCATAACCACGTGGTGTCTTGCACTCCTGTCAACACTGGAATCCACCAGATGCTTGTGCAAATTGCTCTGCCCCATACCCCGCTGCTTGCTTTATCCCTGCGACCTAAGTTTCTATTCACTTTGGCTTGTCCTAGGGACACGGGTTGTTTCCTGGAAGCCTTAGAGCCTTGATGGCTCCTAAGTTGGCTCAAAGAAGTGTTTGACCCTTTCAGAAACCCATTCCATGGGCCCAGGCTCAAGGACTGGACCGGGACCCGCTGGGCTGGTCATGTTGAAGTGAAGAGGCACAGGAAGCTTCAGGGTTGGGATGTTTTTCATTTAGATAAAAACCCTTTGAAAATTAACTTCCTTTCCTACTCACAGAAGAACTGTGAAGGTTAGCTGAGGATGTCTCTTCCCTCCCTTTATGTCAGCTTATGTCCTGTTTGCAAACCAAAGCAAGGAAGATTTTGTTTCTTCCTCAGGTCCTTTAGTGGCCAGCAGGGAAGAAACGCTGAGACAGTGAGCCTGGGCCACTGGTGGCCCCACAGATTGAGAGGTCCCCAACCCAGAAGCAGTCAGAACTGCTCCCTGGAGCAGGAGCCTGTTAGATTTGAGGGTACTGCCACCGGGCTGCCATCTCTGCTGTGGGGGAGTCCTGGGAATCCGATCCACTTTGCCACGGAGGCTGTTCCTTGTTAGAGAGCTTGGCCAGAGCTCAAGGACTCTGCTTCATGGAGGTGGAGACCCTTCATGCAACAAGCACTTGGAAGTGGGAGTCTGGACCTTAAAGAGCCACCTTTAAGACAGACGAGAAAATTAGCTCCGGCTCAGACCTGGACAAGGCTGGATCAAACTCAAAGAATCTGTGTGTCTCTGAAAATATCCCCCTTCAGGAAGGTCTTCCTAGCGCCCCCCAAACATACCAATCGCCACCTTCAGCTTTTCATTCTCTGCAATCTCCACCCCAGCCCCCCCAGCAGTGATCACTTCTTGAAGTTACGCATCTGTGTTGTTCGTTTCAGTCTCTAACATTAGAATGTAAACATAATTTGTTACTTACTGTCAATCTCCGCCGCTAGAATATAGGCATTATTCGTTCATTGTCAGTCTTGAAGAAAATCACTAGAATATGTAGATAAAAACATAAGCAAATGCTTTGTTTCCTTGGAAGGTATGGTGGCTGCTCAGAGTAGAACCTGGCAGGATTGTATTTAATCAATGGTTGTTGAATGAATGAGTGACGGAATAAGTGTTTCCATTAGTACACAGACCACATCTGGCTGGCTCACCTGTTTCCCTGGCATCCCCCACATCCTGCTTGATACAAAGCTGGCAAACACTTAGCAGATTCTTGAATCAATGAACATTGTACAAGCATGCTTTTTTAATGATTAGCCCCACACTGCAAGTGTATTTCACTCAGACCACACACTATCAGATCTAGCCATTACTGCGTGTGCCTAGGGATACTGAGAACCTGAAAGGCTGACGAAAGCAGTTTCAGGCATACAACACAGCTTTTACCCAGAGGTTAAAACCTGAGGAAGCTAGGCAGCCATGCACACCCCAGACTTGAAGAAGAACTGCAGTTTCTGGAACATTCGCCTTCCTTCCCACTACACATTTCTCCATTCCAAATCGTATTATTTGCCATCACACAGGTAAGAGAGACCTCGGCCAATGAAATTCTATTGTGATAAGCAAATTGCACCTTCACTTGTACTTAGGTTAAATTTAGAATTTCAAATGCACTTCAGTGGAAGGAAAAAAAACACACACACAAGGCAATTTTTTGTTTGATCAAGTGGTTTTTTATTTTATTTTTTCTTGAATAGGAATTTAAGTTTGTTCAATGGTCACTGTCTTGACTAGAGAAAATCTTTCCAAATGACAGACAGCAAACAAGCAGGAAAGGTCAGTCTGGTCCAGGATCCAAACAGGAAGCCTGGGGGAGCTTTACAGCCTGGGGAGACCCAGGGACCCAGCAGCTGGGGGGAGGGATGGGCACGAAGGGGAATCAGGAAAGAGTCAGTGGACCCAGTTGGTAGGAAAGTCAGGTTATTTAAAGTTGAGATGAGTAAGAATTTATTTACAACATATGCGGGTCTAGGAGAGTGATTATGCAAATGGCTGGAAGGGGACAGTTAAAAATAGCAATAAAATGGGAGCTTCGGTTTCCAGCTCGCTGGAGACTAGTCAACGCTTAGCTAAATGTGAACACATCTTCGCCCCTTTTTATTCTCTTTAGTCTTCATAACACCAGCAATTTCAAAGGAGTAAGATTTATACTCTTTCCTTGGAATCCGAGGAGAGCAGGCCTTAGCCCTGAACCCCCGAGGGACTGGGACGCCTCCTTGGCTCTTCTTTCTAAAAAGATTTGCAGGGTGTGGTCTGTGGGTGTGCTTTAATTTCCAGTAATTTCTAGAGATTTCCAATTAGTGAGGTACTGGGTGAATTCTTTTTTCCCCTAATCCAATACATCTGTTACCAAAGATGGACTGGAAAACCTTGCAGTCCCAACCCTCTGTCCCATCCCTCCATACTGTGCAGCTTTGACATTGATGACTTTCAGGCCTCCCTGGGAGAGTGACATGGAAGGCCCTGGGAGTCGTGGGTTGGAACCTCATTTGCTCTGTGGGTTGTCCTGCCATCTGAAGAGGCCAATGGCTATGAACGTCCTTCAAGCTCCCCAGTCACCACCACCCACCCTTCCCCAAGCTTTGGCCCCAGCTGCTCTCGTCTCCTACAGAGGGCTCAGCTGGGCCTTCAGAACATTCTCGCCTTGCCTCCCAAGGACCTCTTCTTTCTGCCGGAGAAACGGTCTCTGCTGTAGCCAAAGGGACGGATTTTCAGCTCCACGTAAGGAATGGAGAATTCATGTCCTTTCCATGGCTCCCAGTTGACTCCCTGTGAAAACAAGCCAGCATCACGAGGAGGCTCTTGGGTAGTGAATGGCCCCAGGGAATCCTTCACTGAGAGGGAAGCTGCTCCCTCCCTCTGCTAGGAGGGAAAGCGGGGTGCTTGCTGTCATGAGGGACAGCCAGCTGAAAGCATGCGCACTCTGCTGGCCAGCTGTGGTTAAACAGAGGATCAACCAGAGGTGGGGGAAGCCACTTTGAGCCCAGGATGTAGGTGAGGCCAAAGCAACACCAAAGGTGACACGAGGGTCATCCAGGCCAGCAATCAGCAAAATCAACTCTGTCTCACTCTGTTCCTTTCCGAGAAAAAAAAAAATTAAAGGCAAAAATAAACATATTAATTGTCCAATTGTGTAAAATCATTTTCAATTTAGACTGTTTAGATATTAGCTCTGGGGTAACAAACGGCCTGCTGAAAACTAAATTTCATTTTATGTCTTTTGACTGGTGAGCGCAATAATATTTAATTCACTTAATAACCTTGCAACCTGGCCAATAAAGAGCCCAAGTGACCAATTTTATGTATTTTAATTTGTGAGGTAAATAATAAACAAGAAGCTAAATGCCTTGCAGACTGTGAAAAGCACATTAGCCAGATGAATGTCTTTTATTAGCAAAAATAGGGATGGTTTAGGGCATGCCGGCTGCTCACTTCAAAAAGCTGATCTCTGATCACAGGCTTCTGCCACAGTAATTCATGGCCCACCCTCCTCAGCTTCCCTGGGGGCAAATTTCTTCTTCCCTTTGAAAAATCACATAAAAATTGGAGTCCTAGCAGCCTGATTTGGACCAAAGTAATAAAAATGTCCCTGGACATTCGCAGTGCTAATATAGACAGCGCTATTGATACAGGGTGCTTGTGGGGAGAGCGGCCTTCTGAGGGCTAGGATCAAGGCTGGGCTAGAGAATTAGAGACCCGGATGAACTCGTGGAGGACAGGGGACTAATGGTGAGTAGGAACCAAGGTACAGTTTTCAAGAAACCCTGAGGAAGCAGGGAGGAGGGGAGAAGCCTGGCAGCTGGCAGAGTCAAGACAATAGGCAAGGATCATGGAGGTTAGAGAAGTTACCCATAGGAAAATTGGAGAGAGGACCCCTCAGCCCTGCCACACCCCTGATGGAGGCCAGGCCTAGCCAGATTCTCTAAGTGCCTTTGGGGAGAGTGGATCCAAGGATGGGTCTGACCTAACACGAAAGACTGTTTTCCTGGTGACTAAGAGAAATTTTTCTGGCTTCATGAGGACACGACTAGAAAGGATGATGAAATGTCTGTTATAAATTGAATTCTTGTGTTATAGGTTAAAATTCGGTCTCCCGGTGTGATGATATTCAGAGGAAGGCCTCTGGGGGTAATGTGTTTGGATGAGACCCTGAGAATAAAGACTCTAATGAGATTAATGTCACAGAGAAAGGTCAGAGTCAATCTCTCTCTTCTCTTTTCCTCTCCTCTCTCTTCTCTCTCTTTCTCTCCCTCCCCTCAATCTCTCTCAGACATAACTAGGGAGCAGGTCCCACCAAGCAATGAATCCTGATCTTGGATTCCCGCCCTCTAGAACTTGGAGAAATACACCTCTCTGGTTCAAGCCACCCAACTATGGACGTCTGTTATACCAGCCTGAGCTAAGACCGGGTCTGTAGATGAATTCATAAAATTAAATGACAAGCAGGTGTGATGATGCACACCTGTAATCCCAGCAGTCAGGAGTATGAGGTAGAAAGATGAAAGTTTCCAGGCCAATTTGGGTTATATATAAAGACTATCTCAAAAAACAAATAAATAAAGGTCAGTATGGTGGCCCACACCTTTGATCCCAACACTCCTAAAGCAGAGGTAGGAAAATCACCATGAGTTCCAGGGCAGCCTGGGTTAGAGTGACATGGGCCTGGAAGGTAGAGGCTGGAGGATCAGGAGTTTTAGGTCACTGGGCTACATTAGCAAGTTTGAAGCCAGCCTGGGCTACATTAGCAAGTTTGAAGCCAGCCTGGGCTACATGAGAACCTGTCTCAAAAATAAATAAATAAATAAAACAGTCAGGCCTGGTGGCACACACCTTTAATCCCAGCACTTGGGAGGCAGAGGTAGGAGGATCACCATGAGGATTCACTGTGTAGTCTCAGGATGGCCTTGAACTCATGGTAGTTCAAGGCCATCCTGAGACTACACAGTGAATTCCAGGTCAGCCTGGGCTAGAGTGAGACCCTACCTCAAAAAAACAACAACACCATATGGAACCCCGCAGAGAATGAACAAGGGACCCACAGCCACAGCCATTCAATCAACACAGGATAAGCCAGTGAGACAGAAACCAACGATTTTTGACACAAAAACCTCTAAGCTCACAACATTAAAGCAGCCTTAATACTCATCCACCACAACTCAGGGAACTATGCAGAAGAGAGGGCGGAAAGATTATGAGAACAATAAAAAAATTGTCATAACAAAATAAAAAAAATTAAAACATAAATAAATAAAAATGAAGTAAGCAGGCATGTGACTTCATCACTGGTCACTGTAAGCAAGGGGCAGCCTGAGCTGGTCACCCACCTGCAGCCGAGCCAGTATGCAGTGCTGGGATGCAGAGCAGACGGGGCTTGCTGTCTAAGCACAGGGTGACCGTGACCTCAAGACCACGAGGCCTGGAGGAGACCCTCGTCTTCCCTGACTAGACACCTCAGAAAGAGAGGTTCCACCAGATGAGTCAGGAGGGTGACCCTTTGGGAGCTAAAGGTTTACAAAGCCTGTGACAGAAAACACATTTGCCTATCACTTACCTCACTGTGCTTGGTCTCCCCATATTTGCCATTTGGATTGGCCAAGTGGCAGTTCCTGTACCACCAGCCACCATGATGCGTCAGGGCACAGTTGCTGAGGGCAATGTCATTGTCTCTATCAAAAGTTGTGAACTTCAATCCGTTGTGGTAAGTAAGAGCATCTCCTATAGGAACGATAGAAAGAAAGAAAGATATGACCCATGGGAAAGAGGACCCAGCAGGAAACATCTGGGCATGAAAACACCAAGGAGAAATGGGGAGATAGCTCAGAAAGTAAAGGGTTTGCCTCCCAAGCATGAGGCGCTGTGTTTGATCACCAGTACCCACATAAATGCTAGGCATGGCGGCACACCCCTGTAATCCCAGCCCAAGGGAGCCAGGGACAGGTGGATCCCCAGAGCTCATTGGCCAGCCAATCTAGTCTAATTGGTGAGTTCCCAGCCAATGAGGAGCCTTGAGGAACTAGCCTCAGTAGGTTCCCATTTGCATACAAATGTGCATGCATGCACACCACACACATGAACCTAACCCCAACCCCCAAAAAATCACACCAGGGAATTTGTCAGTTATCCGTCACAGGAGGTCCTCACCCTCTCAAAACAAGAGAATGCCAGATGAGTAGGTTCTCCTTCCTGGCCCCTCACCCATATACCTAGCCTGTTTCTTCAGCAGCACTAACAGCATTTTTACAGTCTTGTTTTGGAAGCCCATAGTCAGTCACGTGTCAAGTGTCTGGCCTCCCATCTTCGCTATGGAGACCTTTCTTTCTGCCACCCAGCTGTGAAGGGTTGACAAGGCCTTCGTAGCCTTTTACCCTCTGCACCTCTACATGGCTGCCACCCAGGCCTCTTCTCATGCGTGTCGTAGGCCTGTGTCCACCCGCAGCTTCTCGGTGCCCTCATCTGCCCTGCCAGCCTTGAACTGCTCAGCCATCTTCACCTTCCCGAGCCTGACACACTGTCTTACTGCAGACAGGTCAATTATTCGGGTGCAAGCTTGTCACATGGCTGCACCCTCTATGCAGCCCCCAACCCCACTGTCTCACCAGTGGGGTAAACAGGCCCACCGGCCATAGGGTCTCTTTGGCCTCATTGGTCAAATCCTAACCGTCCTTGAAAGCCTCTGTCCTTGTCCTTTGCTCTAGTCCTGAGGACGTCTCCTCTTTGATCCAGATGCTGCTGCCGCTGCTCCCCTTCCTCTCCTCCTCCTCCT
>PVHP010014954.1:0-38171 GCA_004024765.1 Zapus hudsonius
TTTCTCTCTGCTAGGACCTGTGAAAGAGGGCCAGCCTCTTTCGCTGTTACAGAACTTCCCCTCAATCTGTAGTTTCAATAAATACTTTCCAGCAAGACGGTGGCCATGGAAGTCAGAATCCGCTAAGGAGTATGTAACAACTCACCTGCCGAATCAACTAGCCCTGAAAATGGATGGCACTGAAGTGTCAGGCTCATACCAGGTCTTGTGGCCAAAATGATCTCAACCTATTCTCAAACTTTAAATAAATACTTTCCTCCCCCAAATTGTGCCTGGTTTGAAGATTCATCCCAGCAGCATGTGGCTGACTACAACATGGCCCAAGTCTCATTCATAGTCAGAACTCCCCCTCCTACCCACAGGTCTCTCTTTGCCAGAGCCCAGCAACCAGTTATTTTCTGGCTACAGTGAATTTAAAGAGTTCAGTATGATCTATTCTTTTTGTTTTGTTTTGTTTTTGTTTTTAATTTATTTTTTAATTGTCCATAATAAGTTACATTATTTAATGGGCAAACAATAAGTTGTTATCCCCCGTTCCCCAATGCCCCTCCTCCCCATCCCCGATCAGCTGGATATCCTCCTCCTTGGGTAGTCTGGATTAGTCCTTGGGGCAGAGGACCATAGAGAGCCTAGGAGACAGCCTGGTTCTGCTGGCCTTAGAGTGTTGCTACTGAGGGCGGCCATGACTTTGGGTATTCTCCCCCACCAAGGCTCTCACAATCTTTCTGCCCCCTCTTCCACTCATTTCCCTGAGTTGCGGTGGGTGAGTATTGCGGTGGGTGAGGCTGTTTTATTGTTGAGATCTTAGGGGTCTCTGTACGTCTGGTTTTGGTTTTGTCGAAAATCATTGGTGTCTGTCTCCTTGGTTTATCCTTTGTTGGCTGATAGGCTGTGGCCCTGAGTCACTTGCTCATCTCATCATTCTCTGCGGGGTTCCATAAGGATCCTCCAAGGTATGTCAGGGTGGCTCATCTCTTGTTAGGTTGTCAGCTATCGGCCTGCAGTTCATTGGTAGGATTGGATGAGCCACAGCTCTCTTGCTGCATTCTGAAAGATACACACAGAGTCTCCATCAGAGAGTGAGATCAGTATAGGTTAACTGAGATACACATTTTTGAATTGGCTAGATTCTTATTTCTAGTAGCCTCTCCTTCAATTGCTCACATAGTGCATCACTCCTTGGGGACCCAAGAGTCCAGCTCCCAGTGCATATCGCCCTAAGTCCCCAGTTCAAGTATGATCTATTCTTGGTCCTTGTTTTTCCAAACTGAAAATGCAGAATATTTATTAAAATAGTTGTAAAATTGATTCCTAAATCTTGAGTATTCTAGAGAATACCCTATCTTCCCTGCTTCTTTGCTTCTATGGAAACTCTCCCAGCAACTGCTGAATACAGAGGCATTGAATCTACCAGGGTCTCTGTTTCAGTGTAGGATCCTGCCTGGAACAACATGGCCCCATTTTGATGACCCTCTGTCATTCCTCTTTGAAATTTAATTGAATTTTTCCTTTCCCTTTGATAGTCAAACTGGCATCATAAAAATCTCCCCAAGAGCACTTGGTACACTGAACATCATGAAGAGGCTTAGTAGAGAAAGGGCTCTCTACTATCCCACACAGGAAATAAATATTTGACTTGCAATTGAGATTTTGCTTATAAAATGAACTCTGGATGGGAAGTCACCAACTCTGTGTTTCTGGTAAAGGCAAACTCCTCAGTTGACAAAGAAATATTGGACTTGAGCTGGTTTGGGATATTCCAGTAGGGTAGAATTTCAAAATGTGACCCACACATGCCAGCTAAATCAGTATCTCCTGGAAAATCTGATAAAATTCAGATTCCTATGCTCAACCTCAGGCTATTGGAGCCCAACTCTCTAGTTGATTAAATCAACTTGGGTCCATCATTTTAACAGGTAGGAGATGGTTCTCAGGATTAGTACAATCAGTTGAGCCACTGAGCGCTGAGGGTGGAGAGTCTCAGAGTCTCAGAATAGATATTTACTGGGCTGGAATAAAGGAAATGCTTGCTTTCCCATCACACACTTGAATTACAGCACTCCAGCTGACATACGGGCCTTTCTTTAATTCCACAGGAATATCCTCTTCATTTAATTTAGCCTGATTTATCCCCTGTTCTCATTATACCCCAAGCTCTCTGGCTTGATGGCAAATTTGGAAAGAAAGTAATCCCTTTGTGAATATGTATTTGGCCTCCCAAAGTCAGACAATACAACTGAGGGGAAAGATTTAGTGGCTTGGATTTTTTATTACCGTGTGTGTGTGTGTGTAAGAGAGAGAGAAGAGAGAGAAGAGAGAGAGAGGGAGAGAGGGAGAGAGAGAGGGAGAGGGAGAGAGGGAGGGAGAACTTCCATATCTGTATCCAGGAACTCAACCAACTATATATGGAAAATATTTGCAAAAGTGTTGCATCTAAATACTTAATGCCTTCTAAATATTTATGCTTCTGTCTATATTGGTTAGAGAACTTTCTCTTTTCAGATGGCAGTGATTTCTGGGGAGACTCTAAACTCCTCAAAGTGCTGAAAAGAAGTCACTGTGGAGTGTTTAGCACTAAATGAGACATCTCTGTTACACCCTCCAGTTTCATGCATTACGGCAGAAGAGGTGATGGTAAGAATGTAAAAGCCAAAAAAGGGTGAAATCATTGGAATGTTGTCTCCCAGACACAAAATGTTCATCATGTTCATGACCTTACATCGCCTGTCATTACCTGCACAAGCCCTGTATATCAGATTATCACAGATGATAGTAGGGAAGAAGAGAGGGTTCCCTAGAAATGGATGGGAGAGGAAGTACAAAGGAGGTGGTGGGAGGGGATTATTTAAATTTCAATAATTTTTCATTTTAATTTCAAAAATATTACATCTATAATGAACACATACAAATGATTTTCTTATAGTAGTCCCTAAACAGTCCAGTAGAATAATTAGATAGCATTTCCATTGTATTATGTATTATAGTGACCAAGAGATAAAGTATAAGGAAGAATACAAGGAGATTATAAATAAATACTGCACCTTGGATTTTGGCATATGGTTGTCCTGAAACTAATTCCCTCCTATATAGCAATAGACAACTGTATGCACACATCTCACACATATCTAAACAAATACCTATGTAAATAAAAACATTGGCTCAGAAATATGCAAAATTAGCATAGCAGATTGATATGGTTTTACAACATCATTACATACATCATTTCAGTATTATTAATACTGGTGCATGGCCAAGAAATAGCATATATTTTTAAATATAAGGACTATTTCAGGAGCACTCAGACCTATTGAAGGGACCAACAAGACAAAATTGATGAAGACTCCTCAGCATGAGCCAGAGGGTGCTGAAAGTCCTAGAATGAAAAAGATTACCTTTTAGATAAGTTTGATATCTCTGTGTACATGCAGGGATATTCCTGGATTAGTTCCCATCCTCAACCATTTAATTCATTTCACCCGGTTGCTTCCAAAATGCTTGGAAACACTGGATTCAACTTAGCTTTCACCATTGATAAAAACTGCCTGCAGAATATTCTAGAGCAAATATAAAATAATGTAATCGTCAATATCAAGCAGTGATTTCCTTGCAATCCATGACCAGTGGTCACTCTTATGTAGTTACATGTTTGGATAGTAAAAGGTTAGAAATATATTTGTGAATTTTGACATATTTTGTCCTATAATTTTCCAAAAGAAATATTTTGCAAACTTGGATGCATAATTCCTACAATTTTTCAAACAGTGAACTACAGGTTGGACTCTTTATTTCTATAACGAATTCCTAAAGGAACATGTTAAGGGGAGAAAGATTTGTTTTGCCTCATGGTTTCAGAGAATTCAGCTAGATCCATTGTTTTTGGTTTATGACAGAACAGAATATTGTAGACAGAAAGCAAAGCAAGAGAGAGGAAAAGGCCATGGATAAGGTGTATGTCTCCATGGCAATCCAAAAGTCATCTATTTCTCAACCAGGTCTCAGCTCCCAATAATGCCAGCATGTCCTGATTGCATCAAGAGATTCATCTGTTGATAAAGCCAGAGCTCTTGTGGCCCAGTCACCTCTCCCAAGGACTGACACCACCAGCTGGGGACAGGTCTTCAAAACATGACCATTTCTGCGAACACATCCTATCCACACCATGGCACATCACTTATATTAGCTTTCTACTGCTCTAATGATAACTTAACTGAAATGTATTTTTAAGTTTCTATAGGTTAGAAGTCTAACATGGGTCTTCATGGGCTTCCCTGTTTTTTAAGCATCTAGATGCATCCATATTCCTTGTCTAGTGGGCTTCCCTCCCATACTCAAAGTCTTCAGCATCATCCTGACTTGACTAGTCTCTCTCTCTGTCTCTCTCTCTCTCTCTGTGTGTCTCTCTGTGTGTGTGTCCCTCTCTCTCTCTCTCCTGTTGCTTTCGTCCCTGTCTTAAGGACCCTTGGATTACATTTGTCCCACACAAATCGTCCAAGATAATATCTCTATTTTGAAAGCAGCTGAGAAGCAACTTTGATTTTATCCCTCCCTCAACCTCCCCTTGCAATATGAGGTAATGCATTCAGTTTCAGGAATTTAGATATTGGCATCTTTAAAAGGGATGCTTATTCTATCTAACACACCACTTACCTATGAAAATATGGGGGAAGGCAGGGGAGGTGGCCTAGTGAGTATTTGTCATGTAAGCATGGGAACCCGAGTTCAGATCCCCAGAACTCATGCAACAACCAGGCATGGCAGAGCGCCCCTATAATACCAGTGCTGGAAAGGTAGAGATAGGGGGATCTCAGGGACTCACTGGAAAGCTAGTCTAGAGTCAATGAATTCCAAGTTCACTCAGACATCCTGTCTCATCAACAGTCAAACTATTTTTTACAATAATATGACTCTATACACTGAAGACCCTAATGATTTGACCAGACACTCCTTGAGCTGATACTTATGTGTTAAAAATTAACACATAAAAAATCAGTAGCCTTCTTATATACAAATGATAAACACACTGAAAAAGATATAAGGGCAACAGTTCCATTCACAAAAGCCACAAAAAAAATTAAATCTCTCTCGGCAAGTTTTATACTTAACTCCCTGCCCCAGTTTGGTTAGCTAGTCTGCCTTTGTGTTGTCAAGAACCACAAACACTTGCTTTATTATTTTATTTTTGTTCTTCCTGTTCTGTTTTGGTTTGGATGAAAACTATCCTCAACAGGCCTGCGTGTTTGAACACTTGGTCCCCAGCTGGTGGTTCTGTTTGGGAAGGTTGTGGAATCTTTAGGTTCTTCCTCTTCTTCCTGACCAAACACAAGATGAGCAGCTGTGTTTCCACCTCTGCTCCCACCTCTGCCACCATGCCTTCCGCACCCTGAAACTACAAGCCAAATTAAATCCTTTTCCTTCTATACACTGCTTCTAGTTGGATATTTGTTCACAGCAATGTGAAAGTGATGCAGTTTGTTGTGGGTTTGGGTTTTGGTTGTTACTGAAATAAGGTCACTATGCAATCCTGACTTAAACTCATAATCCTCCTGCCTCAGCCTCCCAAGTGCTGTGATTATAGACATTCAGTACCATGCAGAACTTTACATGAAAAGCTTCTCTCTCCTTTTTCAGAATTTCATTAATATATCTAATTTCCCTATTCTTTCTGGTCATTTCTCTCCCTTATCCACCTGGATCTCGTCTGTCTTTTATAAATGAATTCCATTACCTCACCTGACTCGTTTATTTATTTATTTTATTTTCAGGCTGACAGTGAAAACATGACCTGACTTTTTCAGAACAAGGCAGACAGTTTTGAACCACAGCTGACATAGGTTAAGCTCTGCTAAACCCTACAACATAAGGATTATAAATTAAAAGTCAATCCATTCCTTCACATGGCTGATATTAGAAAAAAAATCACCAACAACCTTGCAATGTACTAAATTCATATTAACAACAGTCATATGTCAAGGCTACAGAAGAAACACCAGAGATGGAATAAAGATCTGTTTCCAAGAACATCCTTGGACTAGGCCTGACCCTGGTGATTTTTTAAGAGTTCCCTTAATCAGACATTTGCTTTTGTACCTACCTGTAGCTCAGATGGTCACAAGAAAGCCCCATACCCACTCCCACCTCAGCTCAGGCCCCTGGCCAGCAGAGTCTGTATGACTCAAGATTTTACCAAGCTTCTCCACCAAATGAGTTTTCATGTCCTCAAGGCAGCAGTACTCAGAGTGACAAAGAACTAACCCCTTGTGTCAAGAGCCAAGAGTGAATATGGTCCTCTTTACGTCAGGAAACACTAACGAGTGACCCAGCTCTGCCAAGCCAAGAGACACATTGTCACCCAGGGTTAAGCTGTGTGATTGAAATACAACATAGATCCAGCGGGGGATGCTTTTCTGAGAGTTGGCTTCCATCTGCATAGTACTAAACACCAGCTTGTATATTATCTCATTTGGGCTCATTAGCAACCCTGTCAGGTAAGGGAAATAGGGCTCATTATCGGTGGGACAATTTTATTTGTTTTTTTTTTTTTTTTTGCAAAATTGCATGTATTCATGACTCCATGCTGAACCTATATTGTGGAGAAGATGGGTAGACAGAAGCAAATCAGAAGAACCAGGTCTCACTCCGAGGCTATCTCCACCACACTCAGAATCCAGAGGGCGGTGAAATGTGTACTTTCTCTTCTCATCTTCCACAGAGCTCTTTTCAATCTTAAGAATCACTTTCTAAGGGAGCCAGAATCCCCTTGCTCTCTGTTAGTGCTTTTATTCTCCTGTGCAATGGAAATTTGTTTTGTTCCTAGAAAGCAAAGAAAGCAAAATTCACTCTTCCTCCCTTCCCTTTATTATGGATTGGATGTGAAATGTCCCACAGTGAAGTTACATTCTCATTTCGTGGACAAAGCACCTGACCAAAAGCAACTGTAACGGGGTGAGCTGGGGGTTAGAATTTAGATAATGCCCAGCTAAAATTCCAACGCAACCCCCAAATTTAAGGAGTACCTGAATTCTTGTCTACAAAGTTAAAGAATTAAAATCATAGACAACAAGATATTAAGGTATAGTGGGAGACTTTATTATTTAAGGGAACATGGGAAGTTACAGAGTTCTCCAGCCACCAGTGTGAGGAGAACATGTGGGAGAGGCTGTGCTGGTCGGTCAAACAAGCAGAAGAAAGAAAGATATCAGAGGGCTCCCATCATGAGAAGAAAAGGGTCATGTGGGAAAAATCTGGAGCCTTCCCTCACCGGAGCCATCAGGCTGGGGTGGGGGAAGGCCTTACCTTTCTAAGGCCTGGAGATTCAGAAGTCCTTCTTCTAGGCCATGTGTATGAGAAGGAGACATTATTATCTGTTCAGTCAGTATTTCCTGCCCTAGGTCGGCATGGAGACAGGTGGTTGGTTCATACCTGACCAATCAGTTTTAGCTAGATTTTAGCTCTAGGGGAGGGTGTCTATGGAGCATGCCTGAACAGTCATACTACCAATGGGAGAAAATTATTTACTTTTGCTTATAGTCTTGAAGGGAAGCTCCATGATGGTAAGGGAAAGGATGGCATGAGCAAAGGCTGGACATCACCTTTGCCACAGAAGATTTAAAATTGTAGCAGGAGAGTGAGCCAAGTTCTAGCAAAGGGAACCTGCCTATAACACCACTAAGCCAGCTCCCCAGGAACATACCTCCTCCAGCAAGGCTCCACCTTCCAAATTGCCATCAGCAGGTAACCAAGCATTTAAAACATTAAAGTCTATTGGTAACCAATTTAAATGACTGCATCTCACCCCTGGCCCCCATAAATTGATGATGTAAAATGTGATGCATTCAATCCAACTTTAAAGTACTCATAGTTTTTATCAATGCCAACACTGTTCAAACATTCCCATATGTGATAGTTTGAATAATGTCCCCCAATACAATTTATTATAACTGTTTATTAAATTGTTAATTGTCTCCAGGCTTCTGGCTGGAGGAAGTGTCACTTTGGCCTAGCCTCCTGGGGACTGGCCCTTTCTAATTTGGATGCAAAATACTAGGGATAGATATGCAAAAGAAAAGCCAGAACCCTGGTTTGGCAATTCTGCATTTTGTAAATTACAGTGTTACAGTGTGCTTGCTGGCTTCTGGAGGTGCTGTCTCTGTCTCTGCTTGGATCTGTGAAGGGGGGGGCAGCCTTTTTCCTTAACTTCCCCTGGATCTGTTAGTTTCAATAAATACTCTCCTCCCCAAATCATGCCTGGTTTGGAGATTCATCCCAGCAGCATGGCTGACTACAACACCATAGTCCAAAACCTCTTAACTGAGAGTTGTAAAACGAAAAACACACAATAGCACAGAATAAACATTCACACTGCAAAAGATGGCATTGGATTGAATCAGTGCAAGACCTAAAACAAACAGGACAAATAACAAATCCTGTAGCCACAAATCCAACACCTATAAACAATGATGAAGTCTTTGGAGTCCCAATTCTGCCCCTTCAGCCTGAGAAACATTTTACAGTCTGGGAAACATTTTACCTGGAGCCAGAAGCTCTCCATGGAAGCCATCCACAGTATTGGCATCTCAATATAATCTTGGAGTTGCCACTGCAACCCATGGCTCATCCTCATGACTCAATTAGGCCTCCATGCAGACATTCCAACAATCCTATCTCCCCATGCCCAGTAGCCATTTCCAAAAATTAAACCACATTAAAATACAGTGACCTTTTCTTTCCTGCATTTTTTTATACTCCTAAAATACCAGGTGGGCTACCAAATTTGTTAATCCAGGGAGAAATAAAGCTGACATTGAAGAGCAGGACACTCCTTTAGCATTCAGATCCCTTACTTTAAAAAAAAGTCAGCATTCTTTCTGCTGTCCCAATGCAGAACAGATGGCCCAATCTCAATAGTTGTAATCTCTGAAATCATCTCACCTGAATGGGCACTGTCTTCATCCTGAAATTTTGATTTCATATGCTTCTGCTCATGCCAGTCCATTTCTATTCAATACAACCCTGCACAAGTTCTCAGGCCACAGAATGAAAATAGTAAGCCTCTCACACAAACTGCTAGCCCAATCAAAACAAAATTCTTCCTTTCCCCCATAAGACAAGTCTGCACAGTCAACTATTCTTTCCACATTCATGTCTCTCATCTCTGACCATAATGGTCCAGTAAATTCTGCCTTCAGCACCGCAAGGTATCTCTTAGGCCAAGGTTTCAAATCTTTCCACATTCCTCCTTTGTCATAGTCAGCCAAATGACCCTGGGATGAATCTCCAAACTAAGCACAGTTTTGGGAGGAAATTATTTATTGAAGTAACAGATCCAGGGGAAGTTCCATAATGGTGAAAGAGGCTGACCCCCTTTCACAGGTCCAAGCAGAGACAGCAAATCCAAAAGCAAGCAAGCACACTCAATCTCACAAACAGCAGGAACTCCAGGCTGGAGCTCAGACTGACCTTTGCATATGTATAGCTGTAATTCCAGACCCACCCCAGAAATACCTTAGGGCTTGACCCTAGGATCTGGCCAAGGTGACACACCCTCCAGCCAGGAAACTGGAGAAAAACTTTAATAAACTCTTGAATCTATTAGGGGACATTCATTCAAGCTACCACAATCCACTCTTGGCCCCTAATAGATTTATAATCATTTCACATTGCATATTATGTTTAGTCCAACTTTAAAGGTCCCAAGTCTCATCTGAGATTTAAGATTGTCTTTTAAGTATAAATTCTGTAAAATCAAAACAAGTTAAAAACTTTTAACATATAATGGCACAGAGGAAACACTTCCAATTGCTATGAGGCATAACACTACTGGACCAATGCAAACTCAAAAAGCATTAGGCAAACATTAAACATCTGCAGTTCAAGTCTACTATCACAACCAGTGACTGACAGTCTCTGGATTTTCCAATTCTGTTCCTCCAGCTTGGTTGAGGAGCTGGGGAAAACTTCCATCCTGAGCCAACAGCACTCCATGGTAGCCCTTGCACTGTCCTGGTATATCTAAAACTTCTTCAAGTCTCCATTACAAACCACTGTTCATATTCCAATGGCTTCACTGGCCAATCAGGGACTTCACACCCTGTTCCAAATACCACATCTCAGCAGTGGCTCCTGGAACTGTGTGCACTCCATGACCCACTCCATGGATGCATTTCTCGTGCTTCCAAAAGCAATACCAGGTATTCAGGACATAGCTATGTTGTTACTCTGGGGACAAAATAAACCTTGATGAGCAGGTTCCTTCCTTTCAACTATTTCATTTTGAAAGAGTTTGCACAGTTCTTCCTGGGTGGAAGGACCTCAGGCATCTCTCCATTGTTTCAATGTAAAGCATTTAGGCCATCTTCAATTATGGTAAGATCTCTTTAACAATAGCACCTTTAGTAATCTAAAGCCGGGTTCTGTGCCAATAATTTAAACTTGCTTTGAGTTTTTTCAACCTTAAATCTTAAATTCTCAGTTCCATATTGCTAGCCAAACACAACATTCCATTTCTTAAATTCAACTTTGATCAAGCTCTCTGGGCATGAGCAGTAGGACACAGCCAGCTCTTTTTTCAGTAACACACCTTCCATTAGTTTTCTGCAGTCTCTTTCCCCTTAAAAAGTTTGCAAGCCAAGCCTCCAATGCAATTCTTTCTGCATTTAGCATTTCCATATTCTCACCAGAATAGTCTATAAAACTTGGCTTACTGCTCTGGAAGGCATCTTCAGTTGCAAGCACCAAATCCATGTCCATTCTTTCAGCACACAAGTTCCAGAAGACCAAAATCTACACTGTCAGATTCATCTCAGCAATACCACCTCACTCTTTGGTACCAAAACTGTCATAGTCAGTCACCTGCCACTGGTATGAATTTCCAAACCAGGCACAGTTTTGAAAGGAAAGTGATTATTGAAGTAACAGATCCAGGGGAAGTTCCATAATGGTGAAAGAGGCTGACCCCCTTTCACAGGTCCAAGCAGAGAGAGAAACCCATCATCAGTAAGTCCGAAAGCAAGCAAGCATACTCAATCTCACAAACAGCAGGAACTCCAGGCTTGAGCTCAGATTGCATAAGTATAGATATATACATATATATAGCTGGAATTCCAGACCCACCCGAGAAACACCTTAGGGCTTGACCCTAGAACCTTGCCAAGGTAACACACCCTCCAGCTAGGCATCTGGTGAAAACTTTAATAAACTCTTTAATTTGGGGGGGGGGGGCATCCATTCAAACTACCACATCCCTCAAATCAGTTCCAAAGGCCAAAAGCTACACAGTCAGGTTTCTAGCAATAATTACCCCACTCCACTGGTACCAATTTTCTGTTACAGGTCCCTTTTCATTGCTGGGATAAAACACCTAACCAAAGCAGATGATGGGAGGAAAGCTTTTTATTTGGCTTACAGTTTTGAGGGGAATCTTCATGATGGTAGGGGAAAACATGGCCTGAGTAGAGGCTGAACATCACCTCCTTGCCAACATCAGGTAGACAAGAGCATTAAGAGAATGAGTCAGCTAACACTGGCAAAATAGGGGCTGATAAAACTCACAGTCCAGCCCCAGCAACACATATCATCCAGTAAGTCTCCAGCTCCCACAATGCTACCAGATAGGGTTCAAGCATTCAGAACACATGAGCTTATG
Organism: Zapus hudsonius; assembly: GCA_004024765.1. NCBI lineage: Eukaryota > Metazoa > Chordata > Mammalia > Rodentia > Dipodidae > Zapus > Zapus hudsonius. The sequence goes on from PVHP010014954.1 coordinate 11,642, forward strand.
GGGTCATCTGATCTAAATCACCACATCCCCCATTGGTTCATGTGTTTGAATAGTTGGTCTCCAGCTGGTGGCACTGTTTTAGGGAAGGCTACTAGGGGCAAACTTTTGAGGGACATATCCCATCTCTGGTTCCTATCTAAATTGTTACTGTACCCCAGTGTGTAAGAAAGAGAGGTAGGGAGCTCTCACTGGTCTCTTATGTCACTAATCCCATTTATGAGGATGTCACCCTCATGTCATTATCACCTGCATAAAGACCCAACCTCCTAATTCCCTCATGCTGAGGATTAGGATCAACTGGGGAATTGAACCTTGGTCGTTAGGTTTTGCAAGCAAGTGCCTTAACTGCTGAGCCATCTTTCCAGCCCTACTCTTATTTTTAATTAGAGAATTTTCTCTTTCAGATTACAGTGTCTTCTGCTGAGGTTCAAAACTCATCAAGGTACTGAGAGGTGACAGTGGAGGGTTCAGCACTAAATGAGACATCTCTTTCACACCCTCCAAGGCTTAGGAACTATGATTGAAGAGGTGACAGAAAGAATGAAAGAGCCAAAGGATGTGGTTGGGTGTTTTGTCTGGGTATCAAGATGGTAACTGAAGAGTCTATATCCCTAAGAGGATATTCCCAGATTTTCCACTCTTCTCTGGTTTAAGGTCAGCAGCAGATCTGACACACAAGGAGGATATGGAGCCAGAGCCAATCAATGGAGGGAAAGATATGACTTGGGTTTATAGAATTGGAGCAGAAATTCAGATCATGGAAGGCTTTTCAGGTTGTGATGAGAAGTTTGGGTTCCATCCCAAATGGCTTCAGACAATTTTTATAAGAAGGAATATTGTTGCAGTTACCTTCTTGATGCTGGGACAAAACACCCAACCAGAATCAGCTTCTAGGAGGAAAGGGTTTATTTCACCTGACAGTTTCAAGAGGAAGCTTTATCGTGGTGGAGAAAGCATGGCACGAGGAGGAAGTTGTCACATATGTACGTAGAAACAGTCTCAGTACTGGACTAATAAACCTCAAGCCCTACCACCTCCAATAAAGCTCCACCTCCCAAATTGCCACAAGCTGGGGATGGGGTATGATTAATCACATATATATGAGGCTATGTGGGTGCTTTACACTCAAACTACCACTCATATCATGAACTTCACATTAAAAAAACAGCTGTTGTGGAGGGCAAATTACAAGAGGAGAATTTTAAGAGGAAGGAGCTATAAGAGAGGTATCGATGGTTTTAATCTGAAATTTTCCATACAAGTTCAGGTTTCCAATCCTTGTTCCCCAATATAGGTGCTATTCTGGAAGACTGTAGCACTTTCAGGAGGTGGGACTCTGAAGGTAACATGTGGGCCCTATTCTGCTCTCTAGGCTTCCTGGTCTACAGTGATGTGAACAGCCTCTCACACATGGTTCCATCATGTGAACTGCTCCACTAAGCCTCCCCTACCATGATGGACTGAAATCCACTGAAACTATGAGCCAAAATAAATCTTGCCTCCCTTCAATTGTTCTCACCGGGTATCACAGTCATAGTGTTGTGAAAGTCACTGATGGCACGTTTATCTTGCTAATTGGTTTGCGGTTAAGGCACACAAACCCCATCAAGACATCAGTAGTGAAATTGGGGATGTTCTGGGTCAAGCTCCATTCTTCCTTCCTGATCACAGTCACTATCTCCCCATCACAGGCCAGGAACAAGAGCCTAAAGAGATCACATACTGCATGCTCTTCTAAGACAAAATTTCAGGCACACAAAACTATATGCTTATCTGAAAAAAGAAAATCTAACTTTAAGATGGTTCAATTCTGCCACAACACCCATTTTCCATGGCTAAAAGTAAACTCAATATCATGGTCTGTGACATCTGCGTTAGTTTCTTTGTGCTCTCCTTAGGGATTTTCTGAGACTGTGGGGAAGCATTTGCCTGGTGTCTGCACAGCTAGTTAAGCCCTCCAAAATGGTCCTTCTGAAAGAAATAAAAGTGCTGTCCATCAAATGAGCTTTGAGTTCTTCTTTTATAAAAATAAAAGCTGATTTCCACCCTCAAATTGGCAATTCTTCCCAAACTCTAAATCTTGAACTACAATCTTCCCCTGACATCCTGTTACTCTAAAATAGAATGCCAGTTTGCTAATGAGAAGATTCAGCAAGCACACTGGGCTCTCCTTGCCTGAGAATTTTGCAGATGAGTGTTTTTTGTTTGTTCATTTGTTTGTTTGTTTTTCGTGTCTGGAAAACATTCTCCATGGATGGAGCTACTTTCACTATCTCTGAGCAGGCAGCCCCAGGTTTATGGTTGATTTCTGAGCATAGATGCCTCTTATCACTTCAGACATCATGACTGTGAGATGGGGAATATTAACTTCACTTGGATATCAAGAGCCAGCCCATTTTGAAACCCAAAGCATTGGATGATATTTAAGTCTATCTTGTATTGGCAAAATATGGGCAGTCACAGTTGGTTAGGATGTATTTTATTTGTTGCCAATCGAAACAGTGGCTTCCAAACAGGATGGGAAGGATAAAGAGGAGAAGGGAACTGGGACAGGTTGGTTAGTGGGTACAAAGTTATAATTAGATCAGAAAAAAAAAAAAAACAAGGTCTAGTGTGCGAAAGCCCAATAATCGCATGACTGCAATTGGCCCTAATTTATAGTGTATTCCAAAATAACCAGGCAGAATCTTTCATTTTTTATTCTCATGTATTAATTGTATAAAATTGTGAATTGCCCTGCAGTGCTTTCTTTTTGTATGATGTGCATGTTCGTATGTGTGAGTGTACATGTGAACATGTGTGTGTGGAGAGGTCAGAGGTCAACACCAATCGTCTTCCTCAATCACTATCCACCTTATTTTTTTTTTGAGACAGGTTCTCTCATTGAACCTACAACCTGCCAGTTTGGCGAGATTAGCTAACCAACCAACCCCAGGGATTCTCCCATGTCCATATCTTCCTCCCAACACTGTGGGGGTACAGTCCCAAAGTACTTAACTTACCCTTCCATTTGCTGAAGTCATTGCCACAGTCAGCCTCACCGAGGTCAATAAGTCACATGATTTGGGGTGTTGTACATTGATTTCCTTATATGACTCAATCAAATCGCCCTTGGTTTATGAAAGAATAACAGGAGATCTCAAAGTCATTATGTACCCCAATTTATACAACAATGAGCAATGCAGGTATGTCTTCTCATCACACCTCGTCATTGAACCACTCACTTTGGAAATTAACTTTTTATTCCTTTGTACACTTTTTATCTTGTGTCTTTAAAGATTCCTTTACATAATAAAACTATTCATCTCTGTCAATTTCTTGTAAAGTCTCCTCCTTCCCCAGTTGCCTCTTGCCCTTTAATTTTGGTCAATATGTTCTGTTGTGCAACTTTCCTGATTTTTAAAATTGAATCCATTAGTATTTTTCTTGTTGATTTCTTCTTATGAGTTTTATGCTTAGAAAAATCCTACCTCAGTCTGAGATAAATATTTACTTTCATTTTACTCTAATTATATTTTAGGCTCTACATGTTTTTTATTAATCTGTTTAATTCAATTGGAGTGTATTTGGGGATATACGAGTGAAGATCTAAACTGGTTGCTTCTTTTCCCATAAACAACCAATTTTTCTGGCAAGAACTTCTTAAATTCATCCGTTTCCCAATATTTTTTTTTCCTTGGAGTGCTGGGCTGGGACTCAGTGTATTCTGCATGCTTGGTAAGTCTTCTACAACTGAGCTGTACCTCCGGGCCCTTGACTTTTTGAGTTGGGATCTTGTGATGTAGCCTAGGCTGGCCAGGACCTCACTATGTAGCCCAGACCTTGGACCCTTAATGCTTCTGCTTCAGTCTCCTGAGTTCCAGGATTACAAGCATGTGCCACCACACCGAATTTCTTATTTCTCTGTGATGCCTTCTTGTCTTAGCCTTCTCTGATAAACGCTCAGGTTTGGGCTCATAGTGTTTCCTCTTCCACGGATTCTTTCTTGTATCAATACCACCTTGGTTTACTCCTCTAGAAGCATTTTGTGACGTGAATGGAAGAGTGTCTTTTGTTTTCACAGTGTCATTGGCTTGTCATGTTTCTTCTGTCAAGATGTCCTTAGATAATATCACCCATTAACTCTTCCACAAAGATATTAGTACAATTATTTTTTTTTTGATCCCTGAAAGTTGCAGTGAGTTTTTGGTTGGGAATATTGTAAATTTGAATACTATCTTTTTTAATAACTGACACTTTGATATTATTTCTTCTTCTCATTTAAAATAGAATTATTCTTTCAGATGTGTCCCTTGGTCAAGCTCTATCTATTTATTCATATACATAACACACACATTTTCCTACTATTGTTTCTAAGTGTCCATCATAGTCAGCCACAGGCTGCTGGGATGAACCTCCAAACCAGGCAGATATGAGAGGAAAGGATTTATTGAAGTTACAGATCCAAGGGAAGTTCCATAATGGTGAAGGAGGCTGGCCCCCTTTCACAGTCCAAGAAGAGAGAGAAACCATCACCAGCAACACACATACACACACACACACACACACACACACACACACACACACACACACCAGCAAAACAGTAGTGAGCTCCTTAGAGCTCAGACTGCTCTTTACATATCTATAACTGGATTCCAGATCCACCCCCAGAAATACCTTAGGTCTAGAGCCTAGTATTCTGCTAGCCCAAGGTGACACCTCCTCCAGCCAGGCAGCCGGAGAAAAGCCTTTAATAAACTTATGAATCTATTGAGGGACATCCATTCAAACTCCCACAGTGTCAGTCTTGCAGCTAAGATAAACCATTGTTTTTGATTTGATTTCTCATTTATTATTTGTGATACTCTGAAGGCTTTGTTTGTATTTTTTGACTTCCTACTTTATTGAATCAATCCTTACTTATTCTTAAAAGAAAACCTGAGTTGATTACTTTCAATTTTTAGGTGTCAACTATTTTGTGTCTTTTTATTTCTTCCTTTTCTTTTTTAAATTTTTCTTGGGAACTTTAATATATAAACATATTATAAATTTCTCCTATTCCCATGGGTTATACTCTTACACGCCCTCTCTCCTGCCCCCATTCCACTGAGGACCCTCCTCAGTTGGGTTATCAGTATTCACTGTGGGGTCATGAATGCACCAGTTAGTCTGGGGGGGACAATACTTTACAGTCCACTTCCCATCCTGTGGTTCTTACCTTCTTTCTACCCTCTTCTGCACTGTTCCCTAAGCCTTGTAGGGTGTGATAGAGATGTTTCATTTAGTGTTCAGTTGTTGGCAGCCTTTGTTTTCTGATTTGATGGGTTTTGAGTCTCTTCAGTGTTTACTGCCAACTCCATAGAGAAAGTTCTCTAGCTGCTAGTGAGATTAGCATTCATATTTTATCCACCACTTCCTCGGTAATGTTCTCTGGACCCTGACAAGTATGAGATTACTTGTCCAATGCTAGGTACCTGGCTTTCTCTTCTTGTCATTCGGATGGGTCTTGGGTCTCCCTGATTTTAATACTTGTACTTATCTCTGTCTCATATTATATTTTTGTTATCCTAAACAAAACAAATATCTTAAAGAATTTTTATCATTTTACTGAGAGAACCTTGTGTGTTTCTCTCTTTAGTAGCTTAGTCTTATAAAATAAAATAAAAAAATCTGACCCAAATACAGCACTCTACATCGATAATCCCAGGTTATCCAAGGAGGATCCTGAGTTTGAGGACAGCCTGGGATACATAGTGAAAACCTGTCAGAGACAGAGGCAAGATGGAGGGAGAGAGAGAGAAAGAGAGAGAGAACAAATATTCCTCATTTTAACTTTAGTGAGTAGCTGGCATTGAATTGTATTTATTGATCTGGTGCTGCTGTTTGGACATTTAACCAATCACAGTGCTACTGGACTTTAAAATGGAATATGTTCCATTTAAGTTAGTTTCAGTTAGTTCCTTATATATTTCCAGAATAAGATTTTTCTCTTTTTTGATAATATTCTAGTGCTTTTAAAAATTTATTTATTTTCATGATAGATAGATAGATAGATGATAGATAGATAGATAGAATTAGTGAGCCAGGGCCTCTTGTTACTGCAAATGAACCCCAGATGCATGCACCACTTTGTGCATCTGGCTTTACATGGGTACAGGGAATTGAACCCAGGCAAGCAGGCTTTGCAAGCAAGTGCCTTTAACCACTTAGCCATTTCTCCAGCCACCAGAATAAAATTTTTCTTTTGATTTCCTTAACCTTGTGCTAGAACTTAATAGTCTCCACCATTGTTTTATTCTGAAGTTACCATTATTGTCATTAATATCAATCAATGACAACATCAATAACTAGAATTGAATGGTGCTTGCTGACACTTAAAGGAAAAGAAATTAGCATGATTTTTCCCTTCATGGCACTCTTTTTGTTTGTCACAGTACTCATAGGATCTTTCAAAAAGTATGCTAACATTGATAGAGAATTTTGTTTTCAATCTTTTTATGCCAAAATATGCTTTTATTCTAGTAATTTTATTGATGATTTTCAAACATGCACATAATACATTTTGATCATAATCTCCTCTTTTTACCTTCTGTTATCTCCCCGACTCTGTTCCTCCTCCCTCACTGAACCCCTTCATCTTTCTGATGAGTTCCTCCTCTATTTTGATGTCTTTTTGGTTTTTGTCCCTGCTCCATCTTCTGCGTTGAAATGTTGATCATCTCAAGATTGCACAGCTCTGATGCGGCTAGAGATAGCTGCTGAGGGATCATAAATGCTCTAATAATTACATAAAATAGCAAAGGAAGCAATGTTCCCTAATTCCTTCTACAAAGCCAGCATTACATTAATATTTAAACCAAATAAAGACACACTAAAATGAAAAAATTGACCCTAAAAACTGAACCCCTCGTGAACATTGATGCAAAAATCCTCAATAAGATACTTGCAAACCAAATTCAAGAACATATCAGAAAGATCAATTACCTTGGTCAGGTTCACTTTATCCAGAGACACAAGGATGATTCCAACATATATGCCAATAAATATAATGCATCACATAAACAAACTCAAGGACAGAAACCACATGATCATCTCAATAATTGCAGAAATGGCCTTCATCAAAATCCAATATTCCTTCATAATAAAAACATTGGGTACATTAAGAATGGAGTGAACATGCTGGAACAAAATTTTCTTTTTAAAAATATTTTATTATTTATTTGAGAGAGAGAGAGAGAGACAGACAGACAGACAGACAGAGAGAATGCGCACGCCAGAGGCTCCAGCCATTGCAAACAAACTCCAGACACATGTGCCACCTTGTGCATCTGGCTGTACATGGGTACTAGAAGGACCAAACTCAGGTACTTCTGCTTTGCAGGCAAATGCCTTAACGGCTAAGCCATCTCTCTAGCCCTGGAACAAAATGCTCTTATTCTAGATTTTAAAGATATACACTGACTTCCCCCAATGCCATTGCATAGCCTAGATTAAACAATTACTTTATAATAAAAATATGAAAAGGTTTTTAAGAAAAAAGTTTTTGAAGGAACTGAGAATATATCTCAGTTGGTGCTGTGCAAACATGAGGACCTCTGTTCCCTCCTCAAAATCCACATGAAAACATCAGGCATGGTGGTGCAGGTTTATAATCTCAATCTCAGTGCTGAGGAAGTGGAGGCAGGTGATCCCTGGGGCTTGCTGACCTGACCGTCCAACCTAATTAGGTGAATCCCACACTAATGAGAGACCCTGTCTCAAAAATGGCATAAACAAGGTTGTGCACCTGGACACACATGAACATGCATCCTCGCACGCGCGCTCACACACACGCACGTACACACACACACACACTTTTTTCTGTATTGATCTTTCATAGCAAACATCAGCATTCAGAAAGCACAGGTCCTTTGGTGGCATACTGTCACTGGACTGGAGAAGTAAGAAGAAAACATTCTCTTCAAATGCTTACAAATACCTGACTTCCCTATCCTAGTCATCAAAATAATGCCAGAGTTCTCAAGACCACTCTATCAAGTCCTTGCAGATTTTCACAATGGCTCCAATTAGCAGTTCAGGTTTCCCTGAATACATGAAGATCCATGTTTTCTATGTCTTTTGTGGTCTTTTAATATCCAGGTAAATAATACCAAGAGTATAGGCTATGAAACTAGAAAAGGGACCACAAGAGAGGGGAAGGAGGTATTAAGAAAGGGCATGTTACATGAAAGCTGAAAGGAGACTATTGGTGGTATCAGGGTACAAAGAGGGGCAGAAGGCTGGGGGAGAGGAAGAAGAGGACCAACAAGAACAAACTGTTTGAAGATGTCATAATGAAACCTAGTCATTTGTATCCAGATTAAAACATCAAAATTAAACACTGCAAGAGCGTTTTGGGTGGGACTTTACCGGTGGGATTGATGGTCTATCACCAAAGGCTTGATGTCGATCCATCTCTCTTCTTCTTCTTCCCAAACACCTTTAGGGTGTCCCATCCCAAACAGTACTTTATACAACAAAATGACCACAGGGCACTCACATTAACACCTTCAGACTACATCTTGAATGGAAAGAACCAAGAAAATTTTGGAAGCTTTCATAGAAAAGAGGAATTCCCTTCATCTTCCTCCTAGCATCCGTTCATCTGTTGCTAGATGTCAGCATCAATCATTATTGTCTAGATATGAGACCTTTGATAGGATTAGTCTGCATCATATACATGGCTAACCCTTAGGTCAGAAGGTCAAGGTCATTCCCAAAAGAAGAGAAGTAGGAACAAAGAAATCTGTCCACACTGGCTGATTCCCACTCCGAGGCCTTGAGTAATAAATTTGGAATCTCTTCCTCTGCTTCCTTGCCTTCCGAATGGGAATGACAGTTTCTCCCAGCGGGATTCATGCAGCATGAGATGGTGTGTGTGAAGTGGCCAATACAGTGACTACTCAGGAAATGCAGCTCCTTTCACTTGCTACCAACATTGCATGTTCCTGATGCCTTTGGGGAAAACCCACTTGGTAAAGTCAGAGATCACCTTCCATACAAAACAATCCTTCAGTCCTGCTGGTGGGGAGAGGGGAGGAAAACCCATGAGCCCACAGTGGATGAGGACAGTTAGCATGATGCTTTAGAAAAGTAAGAGGGCCTGGAAGAAACTCTGCTTCTTGGAGGCCTGCAGAGACCCATGGACAGGTGCCATGTAATATATTCTAGTGGAGCTGTGAGTAATAAAGAGCAGATGTTGAACAAGAAGCCTGCCCCTGGCGATATCTGTTAATTGATGTGATGTGTGTTTTTATGGAAGCTTGATCAAGGTGTTTCATCTCTGGCTATCAGAGAAACCCTAGAACTCACAGGCTCAGTGTAACCTTCTAAAAGAACTTTAGGGAATGTACTAGGGTCATTATCAAAATGTCTATGCCAGCAAAGAAGTAACTGCTCTATTTAGTCTTTTAAGAGAGATAGGATTCAATACAAATGAGTCATTTAAATGAAGAATAAAGCCTAAAATCCCAGCACTCTGGAGGCTGAAAGCTAAAAGAATGTGAGTTTGAGGCAAGCCTGGGCTATGTAGTAACACTATGCATTTAATTGTGTACTTTTAAAACAATTTATGGCAATTAAAATATTTGGAGACAAGGGTATCACATTTCAATTTGTAAAACTCTTTTTAATTCTACGGTGTCATTAAGATGCTTTGTATATGCCAATCCATAGCTGGAGAAACTAAGTTTAATAAATATCAGATAGATTTTCTGTAAAAATAAATAAATATAAAAATATGTGGGAGGGGTTCTGGAGAGATGCTCAGTAGGTAAGAGCACTTGCTATGCAAGCATGAGTGCCTCAATTAAGGCCCCAACACCCACATAAAAAACCAACCATGGCCTTGTGTGCTTGGAACCCCAGCACTGACATGGGTGGAGACAGAAGATCACTGGGTCTTTCTGGTCAACCAGTCTAATCAAAAAAGCAGAGAGCTCCAGGTACAGTGAGACTCTGTCTTGGGGAAATAAGGGAAAGGAATATAGGAGAATACCTCAGTATTCTCTGCAAGTGCATAGGGCACATACATCTGCACACACCACACACACACACACACACACACACACACACACACACTCCAAAAAAGGAAAGAAGAGGAGAGAGAAGTAGATAACAGCTCTTCTGATTGGTTGGCTTTTGTGACTGTGCCCAAAATAGCTGGCAAGAACAACTTAGGGAAGGAAGGATTTGTTTGATTCAGGGTTTCAGAAGTTTCAGCTCATCATGGCAGGGAGGGCATGGAGGAATACATGGAGGCTCACATCATGGCAGCCAGGAAGCAGAGAGACACAATGCCTGTGCTAATGTGTTTGAGCCTCCTCCTCGGTTGTTCCATCTGGGTCCCATATAGACAGCAGATGGAAGGGCTCATGAGACCCCACCCCTCCCCAAGGACCTATTAGCAGTTAATGGTTCCATAGAGGAGGAGAAGACATTTTCTTTAGTGATATAGCCCCTGGGTAGGTTTTCCATCTTCCAGTAAATAACACCCTACTATGCTCAAGCAGGCCACCCTAATTAAGCTCAGTGGATCACCACAAAACAAAGTGAATCATGTCATGGGTTAATCCAGGTGTCCCCCACAAACAAATGAATGTGTCCTGGGTAATCGATCCTCAGCTGATAGCAAGTTGGATTTTACAACCTCGATGGAACTGTGTTGTTGGGGGCTGGCTTATGGGGTTATATTTAGCTTCCCCTTGCCAGTGTTTGGCACACCTTCCTGCTGCTATTTCCAGTGCTGTGGCAGAGCTGATGTCCACCCCTCTGTTCATGCCATCTATTTCCCTGCCAGGATGGAGTCTCCCCTCGAGTCCATAAGCCAAATGAACCCATTCCTCCACAAGCCGCTTTTGTTTGGGTTCTTTCTGCACAGCAACTAGAAGGCTGACCGCAACAAAGCAGGACTGGTTAGGAAGGAGAAGGGGTCCAGCAGCATTGTGGGACAAGAGAAGGCAATGGAAGGTGAATATGACCAAAATATAGTATATGCATGTATAAAATCAAAAATATATGAAAATTTTAAAGCATAGTTTTAAAAAAATAAAGGCTAATCATCACAAAGTTTATTTTCACAATTTTGATGTGAGCTACATACATATTCAAAGAGATCATACATATGCATGTATGCATAGACAATCATGCATATGCATGTATGCCTAGACACACTCAAGTAGCCTTCATGGACCCACCAAGTGAGAAGAAAAAGGAAAAGATAAAAAGGGAGAGAGAGATGGATTCATGAGAGTCACACACAGATACGAGCACATTTTTCTGGCACACCCATCCATCTGGCCAGTCTGCACTTCCCAGGAAATAATAGCTGATTCAGCTAAACAAGGCACAGCCATACACCTGACCTTGGAAGATTCCTTAGCCAACACCTTAAGTCTATGACCACCACCCAAGGCACTGCAATAAGATGCCTCTTGTCACATTCCAACTTGTGTCCGCTCAATCCTCGCTTTGGAAAGGAGCAGAAGAAAACATCTATCAATCTGCTGTATCGATCCACTGCCCTCAGGGAGGGGGAAGAGTTGTCCATGGAGGGCTAACTAGGAGGACGTTCCTTCCTAATGAGAGTTATGACAATGAAAATAACAGCTCATTCTTTCATTCTTGATGCTCAGTAAAACCCTACTGTGTTTGCAAACCACATTCTATTTATTTCCTCATCTGTTGGTGGACAGCCAGACTGGTTCCCTATGTTGGTATTGTGAATAGCCCCACAATAAACATGATCATGTGGGTATCTCTGTGGTAAATTGACTTTGACTCTTTGAGGTATAGTCCCAGAAGTATAATAGATGGATCATATGGAAGTTCTATTTCTAATTACCTGAAGAACCTCCATAACGGCTTCCCACAGTAGCTGCACTAATTTATGTTCTGAAGGTTGTCGTGTCAAATAAAATAAGCCAGACTCAAAAAGATACATCCTGAATGCTTTCTCACATAGGTGGAGGCTGAAATGAAATGGCGAAAATCCCGAGGATGCCAAGGGGGAGGGAGGATGGCAAAGAGTAAGGGAGTGGTGAATATAGTCAAAGAGAAGTGTATGTGTGTATGGCAGGGTCATGCGGAAGCCCAGTGTATAATTAATGTGTGCTGATCAAAAGAGAAAGAAACAAGGCAAAGTAGAAAGGAGGGCTATTTGAAAGAAGAAGGGGACCACCAAGAGAGGGGGAAGGAGACAAAACACAGTGAGGGGGTGGATATGATCAAAGCACATGATTTACATTATGAAAATGTCACAATGAAACTCATTGTGTGCAGTGAACATATTCTAATAGGAAAAAAACCAGCTTATGACATTCAGCCAGCCAGGCACCCTGCAGAGCTCAGCATCTGTGTCATCTTGTTCTTTTCTCGCAGCAACACTGCCACATGGTAGAGATTAGAAAGCCAGGGAGATGGCTCAGTAGGTAGCATTGCGTTGGTCAAGGGTGAGGACATGAGTTTGATCCCCAGGACCCATGGTGGCGCTAGGCTAGTGGAGAAGTGATCCCTAGGGCTTGTTGGTTGACTAGTCTGGAGAAATCAATGAGCACCACGTTCAGGGTTTCTCATTATTCACCCCTGCATTCCCCAGGCTCGCTGGCCTGCAGTATTCCAAGGGATTCTTCCATCTCCACTCCCGTCTTGCCATAAGGGTGCTGGGATTACAGGTGCTCATGTTATCGAATCCAGCTTTATGCGGTTCCTGGGAACTCAAGGACTCACAGTTCTGCAACAAGTGTTTTATCCACTGAGATATCTCCCCAACCCCATGATCATTGAAGTTTATCACAATTACCTTATAAAGATCTTGTTTACTCTAGATCTGAAATGACCCTCACAGGGTCACATATTGAAGGTTTGAGGTCTGGCTAGTGGCAGTATTTGTAGGTGCAGGAACCTTTAGAAGTGGGGCCTAGTTTGAGAAGTAAGTTTAGTATATCCTTTAAGGATGCATTAGAAATCTCTCTCTCTCTCTCTCTCTCTCTCTCTCTCTCACACACACACACACACACACACACACACACACACACACACCATTCTACCTCACACACTGACCTAAAAGTGACTATTGGCTAAAGTCATTGAAACCATAAGCCAAAATGAACCTTTATTTCTTTAAGTTGACTTTTCTCAAGAATGTTGACAGAGAGCTGACTAATACAGAGGTACTCTCCAAAAACACATTCTGAATTCTTGGAAGTTAGGGCTTCAACATGACCATTTCAAACCCTTAACAAAATTATTAAAGACAGTTCCCCTTCTGCCTCCAAGACTAAAATCATATTATTTAAGTGTCAGTCCTTATACTAAAAATATTTTGGATTTCTGGAATATTTTTATAAGATATAAGAGTTTTCCATGGGAAAAAATATATTTCTGAAAGAGATTAATTATCAGCTCCAGAGAATATAATTCTTGGATTGAAGGTAAGAAAATCTCTGAGTAGGAAGAGAAAAAGACAGATAGAGAGCAGACAGGTCCTGAGGAAAATGCCACTTCTTCCAAGATGTATAGCTTTAAAGCATCATAAATGGGTATGGCTTTGGCTTCTTCCATGACAACTCCAAGCACCTATGAGAATGGCTTTAAGCCTGGCCATGTTCTGCCACCCCGGGATCACATGCTGCTTTCTCTCAATAAGCATCAAAAGCATCTTCTGGGGCTCTAGCCCCTCTCGCCTCCCTCATGGCAGGAGTTCTCTGTACTTCCTCCTCTTTCCTTCCCTTAATCTAATAAAATCTCTCTAAACCTTAAAAACAAAAAGCATCTTCCATCTGACCATGACTGTTGTCCTCCTCCAATGGGGCCAGGTGCCCAGGTTAGGATTCGACATGTTTCTCCACTGTCTGATTTCAATGATGTGTCGTTGAATGTCATTGAGATCCAGGAAAGTGGTCAAATTTCAGGTTTTTAAAAGGTGTATGCGTGTGTGTGCATGTATGTATATGTGGATATGTACGTTAGTTGTACTTGTATATGGGCATGCATGCACCACCACACATGCGGAGTTCTGAGGACACCTTCGCGGTGTTTCTCCTCTCCTTCCACTTTGCTTGAGAAAGAGTCTTTATTGTTGTTCTTGTCACTGTGTGTGAGCCAGTCAAGCTGGCTCTCAGGCTTCCCAATTCTTTAGGCTCTGCCTTCCATTTCTATAAGCCCATTGGAATCACAGATACATGTGCCACTTTGTGTCCAGCTTTATGTGGGTGCTGAACTCAAGTTGGCAGACTTTGAAGGCAAGAGCCTTTCACCACGCAGCCATCTCTCCAAACCCAAATTCCAAACTTTTAATCATCACTCTCCCAGGAGTCTTTTTTAAAAATATCTTTATTATGAATAATTATATACATTATATGAGCAAATCTTCTGAATGTATTCCCACTTCCCTCCTCTCTGTCCCCTACCCACTGGGGTCCTTCCTCGGTGCACATACTGGATCTGTCCATAGGTTACAGGGTGTGAACTTCACCAGAGGTAGCCAGTTTTTTGTTCTCTTTGTTTTTTCTTCCCCCTTGTGTGTTGTTGCTGAGGGGGGCAATGTCTCTGGATGTTCTCCTCCACCATGGCTCTTACATTCTTTCCTCTCCGTCTTCCACTCAGTTCCCTGAGTCATAGTGGGTGAGTTTTGGGTCTGCTTTGTTGTTGAGATCTTAAGTATCTCTGGATTTTTGCCCTGGGTTGTGTTAGGTATGATTGGTGTCTGTCTCCATTGACCTTTCATGGGTTATCAGACTTGCTGTGGTGATTGGTCTTCTGTTTGTCTCATCACTTTCTCATAGGTTTCATTTGAGCTCTGTGTGAAGGCTAGGAGTGGTTTGATTCCTGCCAGGATGTCAGCCATCATCCAACGTCTTGTTGGTGGAATTGGGTTGTCCCTGGCTCTCTCAATGCCTGCTGAAAAATACAAACAGAATCTCCATCGGAGAGTGAGATCAATATAGGTTAAATGAGACAGCACTGCTATTTTGGCTAGCTCCTAGTTGGTGTAGCCTCTCTGTAGCTTTCTGGTAGTGAGAATTTCCCCTAGGAGCCTGAGATTTTGGTCCTCATAGGACTATGCTGTGGATCCCAGTTCCAGTTAAGGTTCCTTGTCACTAAGCAGATCTCTTAGCCAATCATTAAGCCATTGATTAATCTCCTCAGTTTAGCACCACTATTGCACAGACGAGCATTTCTTGACTTGCTGGTCTCTTCCATATAGCCGTATGTTCAGCATTCTTGTGACAACTGTCTATATTGTATATCAGTGGTCTCTGCTTTCTCCAAATATCATTGACCAATTTCCCCTGGAAGCTCATGCAACACCTTCCAGGCTACACATGCTAGCATCTGGGAGCTGGTTACCATTCTGGATCTAGCAGGATCTCTTGGTGTTGTTTGATGACACTCTGTGATTTCTTCAGCAATAGGGTCTTACCTTAGGACCCAGGAGTCTTTCACGGGCACCATTTCACCTCCTTGGTGCACAGAGAAAGGGGTGCTGTTTGGTGATTTAGTACCTACTGCCAAGGTACTCAGTAGTTAAACAGATTAAATTAATCCTCCTTAGAGCAGCAGTTTTAAACGTTGGCTGCACATTGTGTTCACCTTGGGAGCTTTAAAAAAATACTGATAACTGAGACCCACCCCAAGATTCTGGTTTAATTGGCCAGGGGTGCAGCCTAGGTACCAAAATATTTTAAAGCTGTCCAGGTTATACAAATGGAAGTGAGTAAAGAACAACTGCATTGCCCTGGTGGTTCTCAATGTGTGGTCCCTGAATGGACAGGGACAAAATGACCCGGGTGGTTATGTGAAATATGGATTCTTGGGCTCCATTCCAAATCTCTTGAATCAGAATCTCTGGAGGCAGGGCCAAGCAATCTGTATTTTTATACACTCTTCAGGTGATATTTTAAAGAAAAGTTTGGGCTGGAGAGATGGCTTAGCCATAAAGGCACTTGACTAAAGACTTGGGCAACCTGAGTTCAATTCCCCAGTACTCAGAAGCCAGATGTGCAAAGTGGAGCAGTGCCTGGAGGGCCTGACACGCTCTCTCTCCCTCCCCCTTTCCCCGGTTTCTCTGCTTATGAATAAATAAAAAATATTTAAATATTTTAAAGAAAATTTTAAGAGCTCATGTTCTGGGGGTCCTTGGAGGCTGGACTGTACTCAGCACACCTGACAGGTGTCACTCACTCTCTTATTGATTATGTGCAGTACAGCTGGTCTGTTAGCTTCATCTGTAAGTTCGGCCCCACCTTTAACTCTAGACCTACCCAGAAGGATATCAGCATGTGGGTGTCAGTTACCTTTCTCATTGCTGTGGCAAAACACCAGACAGAAGCAACTCACAAAGGATTGATTAGGGCTCTGGTTTAAGAGGGCACAGTCCATCACGGCAGGGAAGGCATGGCAGAGCTCGTGGGAGCAGAAACGCGAGGTAAGGACTTGGAAACGATTTTTATTCACTCAAGTACAAGCCAACGGGACTCAGGGTGTGGACCTTCTCGTCCCACACAGACATATCCAGAGATGTCTCTCCTGGGAGATTCTAAATCCACTCAAGTAGGCCAGAAAGATAATCATGTGAAACTGACTATGGAATTGATCTTCCTGGAAAACTTGTTCTAACCATGGGCTGAAGTCAAATCGCTGTCACTGAGCTCCTTCCCCACCTTGACACCATTCACACCCTGAGGTCACCTCAGCCCAGCAGTTCTTGGAACTGTGATGCCCCATCTTTGTCTGCATGAGAATCTCCCATGTGAACCATGTGTGTCTCATATGCTCTGTGACTCTAACATAGGGGAACCTGCCTAGTCATGAATCCCACGTGCTCTCCAATCAATGTTTCCTCTGGATTTTCTCTGAAATAATGGCTTCTTTCCCTCTCTTGCATAGACTTTTTTTAAATATATTTATTGCCCATAATGAGTTACATTATTTAGTGGGCAAACCATGCATTGTTATCCCGAATTCCCCAATTCCCCCCCTCCCCATCCCTGATCAGTTGTATATCCTCCTCCGTGGGCTGTCTGTATTAGTACATAGACTTTTTAAAGGAAACAATGAATTATGTGGGTGTGGGTTTCTTGTTTGACTTTTAAAAAAAATAACACCTACTCATCTTAGAAAATGTAGAGAAATAAAAGTACAAAAAAAAAACCAGAAAATAAAATCCATTTGTCATCCACCTCTTTGAGACAACCATTGTTAACACTTCAATGTGTTTCCTTCCTTGATTTCCCCCCTGTGCTTTTCTGTGTATGGTGATCTACTTTGTTCTAAAAAGCGTAGCAAGACAGGTTGCAAAACAGCACAAAACACAAGCATAAGTTTGAATACTCTAAGTCAAGGAGTGTCTGTGTACGTCTCACACGTATACACTCATAGATACAGATACATATGTATATGTGCTTCAAATGGTCAGATCTGGTTATATCAAAGGACATGAAAATAAATCTTAGGGAAACATTTTCCTTTGGTTTTGGGGAGCCGGATAATAATTTTTTAACTTTATTTTTGTGGCATGTGTATGGAGTAGTCTGTGTGTGTAGTGTGTGCAAATGTGTTTGCAGATGCACACGCCCTGTGTGCACGCATGGAGAGGACAGAGGGGGACATCAG
The DNA here is from genome assembly GCA_004024765.1 of Zapus hudsonius. Lineage (NCBI taxonomy): Eukaryota > Metazoa > Chordata > Mammalia > Rodentia > Dipodidae > Zapus > Zapus hudsonius. Next base: position 29,273 of record PVHP010014954.1, read on the forward strand.
GTTCCTCCTCTGTTGCTTGTCCATCTTATTTCCTTGAGACAGAGTATCACCCTGTATCACTTGGAGCTGGGCCATTTTTCAGTTGGGGAGCAGCTAGTCCCAGAAATCCCATCTCCACTGCCTTCAGTGCTGCGATTACAGGCATGTGTGGCCATGCCTAGATTTTTATGTTTTTGTTAGTTTGTTTGTTTGTTTTGAGGTAGGGTCTTGCTCTAACCCAGGCTGACCTGGATATAGTCTCACTCAGGCTGGCCTCAATTCACAGCAATTGTTCTACCTCTGCCCTTCATATGCTGGAATTAAAGGCATGTGCCACCATGCCCAACCCTTGTGCCTAGTTTTTTATGTAAGTGCTAGGACTTGAACTCGGGTCCTCATGTTTGTGCAGCAGGAACTCCTACCCATTGAGCCTTCTCTCCAGGCCCAAGTTTCTAAAGTTTAAATCAAAGACCTTTATGTAAGTCTACGTGGAATGAAACAAGAGAAACCATTTAATATGCCAACAGGAACCACTGAATTATATTCTAGTTGATCAGCTAAGTTTGGTTGCACACACCTGCAATCCCTTGGAAGGCTACTGCATAAGGGTGGTGAGTTCAAATTCAACCTGGGATACATAGTGAGACTCTGTATCAAAAGAAAACAAGGGCTGGAGAGATGGCTTAATGGTTAAGGCATTTGCCTGCAAAGCAGAAGGACCCAAGTTCGATTCCCTAGTACCCATGTAATGCCAGATATACAAGGTAGCACATGTGTCTGGAGTTCCTTTGCAGTGACTGGAGACCCTGGTACACCCATTCTCCCCACCTGCTTCTCTTTCTCTCTTTCACTCTTTCTCTCAAATAAATTAAGAAATAAAACATTTTTTAAAAAGAAAACAAAAAGATAGCAGGAATCACAGGAAGCTAGAACCAGCCTGTGAAAAATTGATCAGTCTGACAACCCCTAGTCCCAGTCACCAGTTCCTTTCCTCACTGAGCTGTTGACCGAAGTGACCTATGAGGTCCCAAAAACAAGATGGGATTCTGTCAAGGCTCTTGAATGCCCACCCCAGGCCTGAGGCAAAACCCTGTTGCTGAAGAAACCACAGAAAACCATCGATCAGCATCGAGAGACCCTTCGAGACCCAGAATGGTATCCAGCCCCCAGATGGTAGTTAGTGTAGTGCTGGAAGGCACTACATAAGCTGCCAGGGGAAGCTGGTCAATGACAGCTGGAGCAAACAGAGACCACTGGCATGAAACACAGCCTGTTGCCATGAGTAGGCTGTACACACTCCCTACTGGGAGACAACAGCGAACCAAGGAATAAACACTTGTGCAATGGAGGAGCCAAAGCCTGGGGGAAGCAATCAACAGCTTTTAATTCGGCCAAATAATCCACTCAGTGACCGGGAACCCTTAACTGGAACTGGGAACTCAGGGCGATATGCACTGGGAGCCAGACTCTTGGGCCCCCAATGAGAGATGCACTATGTGAGTGATTGAAGGAGAGGCTACTAAAAATAGAATCTAGCTAATTCAAAAATGTATATCTCAGTTAACCTATACTGATCTCACTCTCTGATGGAGATTGTGTTTGTATCTTTCAGAATGCAGTGAGAGACCTGTGGCTCATCCAACCCTACCAACAAACCGCAGGCTGATAGCTGACATCCTGACAAGAGATGAGCCACCCCAGACATACTGTGGAGGATCCATATGGAACCCCACAGAGAATGATGGGATGAACAAGTGACCCAGGGCCACAGCCAATCAGCCAACGCAGGATAAGCCAGTGAGACAGACACCAATGATTTTCGACACAACCTAAAGCAGAAGTACAGAGACCCCCTAAGTCCTCAACAATAGAACAGCCTTAATACTCACCCACCATGACTCAGTGAACTGAGCAGAAGAGGGGGCGGAAAGATTGTGAGAGCCTTGGTGAGAGAGAATATCCAGAGACACGCCCCCCCCCCCTCAGTAACAACACACTAAGGCCAGCAGAACCGGGCTGACTCCTAGGCTATCCATGGTCCCCAGCCCCAAGGACTGATTCAGACTGCCCACAGAGGAGGATATCCAGCTGATTGGGGATGGGGAAGAGGAGCATTGGGGAACTGGGGATAACAACTCATTGTTTGCCCATTAAATAATGTAACTCATTATGGACAATAAAAAAAAGAAAACAAAAAGATAACAGGAATCGCAGGAAGCTAGAACCTAGAGAGAAATTAGCATAAGAAATTTTCAGAGGTGGCACACTGACACAGAATTTTAAGTGAAACTCGGAATTATATTCCTAACCTTAGTTTATCTTTTACTTTTATCCAGAAACAACCTTCTTGGAGGATGAAAGGAGAAGTGCCACTGTGCCCTACTACCAGTGACAGATCCCAGAGGAAGAAGGGTAAGTAGGTAGGGTGAATTCATAAAACCAACAGATAATTTTGCAGAGCACAGGACTGAGTACAGGTTAAGGGATGGTGGCTTAGGCTATGTTCCTCACCAAGGCAGGGTGCTTTCAGTAGCTCTGAGGACTTGGGGAATCCAGGCAGAGAAAAACAATAAAATAAATAAAATAAAATAAGACAAGACAAAACAAAATAAAACACTGGCAGTAGGTATCACTAGCTAATGGAATCATAGCTCATTCTTGTCTTCTTCAAATGCTTTTCTATGCTTCTCAATTTTTCCACAGTGCTTATGTATTGACCTCATGAGCATTAAAACAAAAATTTTTATTATGCACATAAGAAGAGAAGAGGAATACTAAAATCTATAAAATGGAACTGAGTGTATGACGGAGACCCTGATCTGTTTGTATTTCCTGCTCATATTTCATGGATCAAGAGTATTCCCCATTCTATTGCAAATTCTTCATGGTATCATTAGTGATGCCTACATAGCAGCATAGAAATGAATGAATCATAATTGTTTTAATCCTCTGTTGTTATGTAATTGGGAAATAATTGAGCTATTTCCATTTTTCATACTATTATCAGCAATCCTGTTGGAAATTTTTTTATACATAAACCTCATCTACCTCTCTCAACACTTTATATGCCAGGTCACCTAATCATCTATAGGTCTTACCTTCTAGAACACTTCATAAGTGTGGTAGTTTTGAGTAAATGTCCCCCAATAGAATTTATTATAATTGTGAATTGTCTTCAGCCTTCTGGCTGGAGGAAGTGTCACTTTGGCTTGGCCTCCTGGGGTCTAGCCCTGAGGTATTTCAAATTGGATGCAAAATACTAGGGATAGATATGCAAAAGAAAAGCCGGAACCCCAGGCTGGCAGTTCAGCATTTTTGTGAGTTACAATGTGCTTGCTTGCTTGCTTGAGGTGCTGGTGGTGGGTTTCTCTCTCTGCTTGCTTCTGTGAAAGGGAGCCAACCTTCTCCTTAACTTCCCCTGGATTTATTAGTTCAATAAATACTTTCCTCCCCAAAATTGTGCCTGGTTTGGAGATTCATCCTAGCAGCGTGTGGCTGACTACAACAATAAGCATAAGCTAAATCTCCTCAATGCATCTTGCTTATCCATCTATTCTCCAGTACTGTCTTCCCAGTTTACTGTGTTGAGCCCTGGACTAGAACTCCCGTCAAGCTCCAGCATTGATAAGGCCTGGTCTGCTGGAGCAGTGGCTCAGAACAACACTGTCACCAGGAGCCACGATTCTCTTAAAGCACTTAAAGCTAGAAGTACAAGCACTTCTAGCTGTGTGCACACGTTTGTCACTGAGACAATAAATGATGCCTCTGCCATGATTCATCATATGTTCAGAGTAATCATGTCATTGGGTGCTCCAGAGTTCTAAAGTCCCTGGAAATAATCCTCTCTCTCTCTCTCTCTCTCTCTCTCTCTCTCTCTCTCTCTCTCTCTCTCTCTCTCTCTCTCTCTCTCTCTCTCTCTCTCCCACCCTCTCTTCCACCCTCTCTTCCTCTTTGTTGGCGAATAAGCACACATCTTTCATTTTATGATTTTCTCAATTTTGATACCTATTTTGCCTCTCTTTCTCTTCTTTTCAAAAGCATATGTGAATCTGAAATACTCCCAGAATTTCATGTAGGAGAAAGAAGAGTCCCTGATTTCCATTTATTTGATGGGGCCTTAAGCAATTCTGGTTACACACACACACACACACACACACACACACACACACACACACACTGTGTCTTCCAGTACAAGGATACACAAAGCTTCCTAAGTCACAACTGGCAAGGCAACTGGCCCCAGTGTGCTCATCTGACTGGTTGGGTTGTGGTTTTCAGCCCAGGCTCAGCTGGGTTTTTTTGCTTGGTTTTTATGGTGTGCTTAATCTTTGGAACCCTCTTCTTCCAAGGAAACCTGTGGAGCCCAACACTGTTATAACAACAAAGACAGGCTTGAGTTCCATCTCCTATCACATCCTGTACTGTCTGAGGCCCCTTCTGAATCAACATGGCTGGCATTCTAGGTCTCACAAAGCGTTATTTGCACTCTGGGAAGGTCCATGACCAAAGTCTTAGGCAGGTAAGCTGGGAGAAGATAGGAGTGTTGATTCCTCCCTGCCGTTCAACTTCTCCTCAGCTATCAAATCTTCGCCAGAGCTAGTCCAGAGTCTTGGTGCCTACTGTCTGACCTCTCAAAGATATTTTACTTTCCATGGAGAGTATCCGAAACCCCACTTGTTTGAATGGAATCTCTCCTCATCCTCAATCCATGTGGTTTTGTGAAATTGGCACCATCCTCATTTTAGCTCCAGGACCAATCAGGTGATCTAAACCCTACCAATCGGATTGCTGTATTCTCCTTGGCACAATAATTGGTTTATCAGTAGGTACCTGACCCAAATCAAGTCAGTCAGAGCCCACGAAGGTGACACTCTTTACTACACGATTTGAACTCTAGATTTAGCATGCTAAGAAGTTAAAATGATGTAAGCAACTATTTCCTTTTTGCTTTAAATCAACTGGATTTAGGATTTCTTTTGCTTAAAATAAAAAAAAAATTCTGTCCCCCTCAGTGGAATAGAAGTGGGAGGGAAGATGCCAAAGATGATAAGTACATAGGAATGCCACCTAATTGCAGTCTGTTTATATAATAAAGTTCCCAATAAAAATCATCTTAAAAAGTTAACAATTCTGTTAGCATGGTGGCACACACCTATAATCCTAACATTTAGGAGATAGAAGTAGGAGGATCAAGAGTTCAAGGCTAGCCTGGGCTACATGAAGCTCCATTAAAAAAAGATCAAAAATTCTGATGAGTATCACCTGTACTTACCTGCTTAATTAACAAACATTAAGCATCTACTACAAAGAGGCATAGTAAGAAGTTCCAAGAACAGATCCCAAGATGCCTCTTTGTGAAAAGAGATAGCAAGTCCAGCCAGACACACCTTTAATCCCAGCACTAGGGAGGCTGAGGTACAAGAATCAACATGAGTTCAAGGTCAACCTGGGCTACAGAGTGAGTTCCAGGACAGCCTGAGATAGAGTAATACCCTACCTTATGACAAACAAAAAATAAATCCCTGTGACAATATACATGGGAAAAAACTCTGCTGAGATCAAAAGAGAGATTTGTGTATATGTATCTAACAATATGACCTTGGATACATTTCTGGGCATTCATAAACTTATCGTATAGAATACCTCTTTCTTGGTTTAGCATCAAGGAATTGCCCAATCCTTCAGAGCTTCCATTTTCCCATGTACAAAATGAGAGCTCTTTCCCTTCTTCAGTGGTTTTCAGTCCTGGCTGCAAACTGAAATCAGGAGGAGGGTGTTAAGACATCCAGATGTCCAGGCTCTGAGCCCAAAGATGCTGGTTTAATTGGCCTAAGTGTCTGTGCTTGGCACTGACACCTTTCAAATTCTCCCCGGTGATTCAAATATGAAGACAGAGTTGAGGAGCACTGCCCTGGGTGAGGGGCACCTTACAAGAGAAGAGCCTAAGGCTCTTATTAAGAGAAAAAAAATGAAGAATCATTAAAGCTATCCATTCTCCTGCAGAAGCAGCCTGAGATGACACGTTGGGAAGTGAATGATTAACCCTTCAGCTGAAAGTGGTTGAATTTTTTAACTGTGACTGAGCTAAGTCAGCGCCTGTTTCAGTAGGAAAACCACTGCAAGAAGTTTTCGTCTCTCAGAGATTGTTCCAGAAAGCCTTTTATCACCTCTGCCATGCTTTTGGTAGGACACTTATGCCTAAATATAAAAAAAATTTCTAGGGAAAAAAGAGATATCAATTTTACTTTGGGAAAATACTTGATGGAGTTAATGAGTGTGTGTTTTTAATAGTTCCCTTGGGAAATGCTATACAGTAAATATAATTGAAAGTGGGAGATGGAGCTGATTATCCATCAGGCATAGATTTTAAGAATCCAATTATGAGAAGAATGATGCAATGTAGAACATGAAATGACTGCTAACAGCACAGCAGATTTTCTAAAGTGTTTTAGAGAGCTCTCGAGTCCCTGAGATTGATAAAAATTACCATGCTTATATCTTGCTCAGCCTTTGTGATTTGCAATGTCTCCTACTTACAAAAGAGAATAGAATACATCCTCATCACAAAATTCTTGTAGGGAAAAATAGGTCATATTCTCTAAAAGTCCGAGCTTAAAAATACTAAAGAATCAGGTCTGGTGGTTATAGGCCTGTAGTCCCAGATGCTCTGGAGGTTGAGGCTGGAAGATTGGAAATTAAAGGCCTGCCTGGACTACAGAGTGAGTTCAAGGCAAGCCTGGGCAACTTGTTAAGACCCAATCACAAAATCATAAACAAAACAGAGGACTGGGGTTATAGGTCGACAGTAGAGAGCTTGCTTAGCATGTTTAAGGCCTTAGGTTCAATTCCCAGTACCACAGGAAGAAAAAAAGCCACATTTTACCTATTCAAAAGGTCAGAAAGAAAAGGGGGGAGATATTCCAAAAGATCCGAATGAAGTGTGTGTGTGTGTGTGTGTGTGTATTGTGGTGTGTGAGGTGTGTGTGTGTGCACGTATGTGTGTGGTGTGGTGTGTGGTGTGTGTGTGGTGTGTGTGAATGTATGTGTATGTATGTGTGTGGTGTGGTGTGTGGTGTGTGTGGTGTGTGTGGTGTGTGTGGTATGTGTGTTTCTATATATGAAGAAAGAGAGAGAGAAGGTTGCCTTAGTTACCTTCTCATTGCTGGGACACAATAGAAAAAGCACCTTAAGGGAGGAAGGTCTTGTCTCAGCTTCCAGCCTATTGTGGGGAAGAAGGCAAGACAGCAGCAGCTTGAGGCAGCTGGTCACATTCAACTCAGTGAAGAAGCTGAGAACAATGAATGCTGGTGCTCAGCCTGCTCTCCTTTACACAGTCCAGGGCCCTAGCCCATGGAATATTGCTACCCACAGCTAATGTGTCTTCCCACCACAACTAATGTAATCAAGATAATCTCTCACAGGTATGCCCAGGGCTAATTTAATCTAGGTAATCCCGCATGGGTGATTCCAGGTCTGTTCACATGGACAATGAATGCAAACCATCACAAAACAGAAATAGATAGAGAGATATCAATATTAACAGATGATGATGATATAGAAAGATGATGTTGTTCTGGCTGGATATCAATAGAAGGTCATGACAGAGATAGAGGATGACATAGATACAGTTACAGTTAATAGATGCTAGAGCTCTAGAGAGAGATACAAATTATATAGAGAGATGGATGATACAGGGGATAAAGATATAAAAACAATGACTTTTCAGGACACTGAGTGTCAGGAATCCAGAGACAATAATCCCAGAGACTGAAAATAAAGCAGGGAGCCCTGGGACTCCTAATCCTTAGCTTTGGGAGATGTCCCAAGCTATTAAAGAGCAAGAACCGAGGAGGAACCCAGTGGACTCTGGGAACTGTGGGAACTGGGGTATGAAGGACAGCACTTGGGAGGAGATTGTCAATGGCCTTTCTTTTTTTAATATATATATATATATATATATATATATAGTCCATAATGAATTACATTATTTAGTGGGCAAACAATGAGTTGTCACCCCCAATTCCCCAATGCCCCCCTCCCCATCCCCAATCAGCTGGATATCCTCCTCCTCCATGGGTCGTCTGGATCCATCCTTGTGGCAGGAGACCATGGATAGCCTAGTACTCAGCCTGGTCCTCCTGGCCCAAGTGTGTTGTTACTGAGGGGTGCCATACCTCTGGATAGGCTCCCCCACCATGGCTCTTACAGTCTTTCCACCCCTCTTCTGCTCAGTTTCCTGAGTCGTGGTGGGTGAGTATTAAGGCTGCTTTAATGTTGTGAGCTTAGGGGTCTTTGTGTTGAAAATTGTTGGTTTCTGTCCCCCTGGCTTATCCTGTGTTGATTGAATGGCTGTGGCTGTGGGTCCCTTGTTTGTCCCATCATTCTCTGTGGGATTCCATATGGATCCTCCACGATATGACTGTGGTGGCTCATCTCTTGCCAGGATCTCAGCTATCTGCCTATGGTCGGATGGTAGGATTAGATGGGCCACAGCTGTCTCACTGTATCCTGAAAAATACAAACATAATCTCCATAGGAGAGTGATCTCAGTATAGGTTAACAAATACACACAATTCTGGATTACCTAGATTCTATTTTTAGTAGCCTCCCAGTCAATCGCTCCCATAATGCATCTTTTCTTGTGAGCCCAAGAGTACGGGATCCGGTGCCTATCGCCCTGAATCCCCAGTTCCAGTCAAGGGCTCCCCCTCATTAATTGGAATATTTGACCGAATTTAAAAGCTGTTGATTGTCTCCCTCAGGCCCAGGTTTCTCCATTGCACTAGTGCTCCTTTCTTGGTTCGCTGTTCTCTCCCAGTAGGAGGTGTGGTCAGCCTACTCATGGGCACAGACTGTGTTTCATGCCAGTGGTCTCTGTTTACTCCAGCTGTCATTGATCAGCTTCCCCTGGCAGCCTGTG
>PVHP010014955.1:0-18741 GCA_004024765.1 Zapus hudsonius
ATCTATCTATCTATCTATCATCTATCTATCTACCTATCTCTCATCCATTTTTTTTGAGGTAGGATCTCACTCTAACCCAGGCTAACCTAGAACTCATTCTGTTATCCCAGGATGTCCTTGAACTCACAGCATTCCTCCTACTTTCTGCTTCCCAAGAGCCAGGATTAAAGGTATGTGCCACCACACCTGGCCTATTTATTTTTATCATCTTTCTAAATGTACATATATATTTTCAATAATTCAGTATTTTTAGTGTATTCAAGTGTTGTGCAACAATTATAAAAATTTAAGAATGTTTCAGCCACCTTAAAAGAAAAACCCCAACTATATCAGTCACACCCTATTTCTGTTTTTCCCTAGCCTCAGACAAACACTAATTAATCTACTTTCTGTCTCTGTAACTTTGCCTATTCAGGATATCGCGCAGGGATGGAGCCTTCAGTGGTTGCTCTTTCAAGCTCCGTCAATCATGTTGCAACATGTATCAGTAATTCATTCCTCTTTCTTGCAGAGTAATATTCCATTGTATTGTTACACTCTGTTTTATGTATCCATTCACAGGTTGATGGACATTTGTGAATAATGCTGCTGTGATCATTCATTGCTCAGATGTTTTTATTGCTCTTGGATTGCCTAGGGGCCGCCAGGCATTTTAGTATTTAAACAGAGCCAACAGATCTCTCTCTCTCTCTCTCTCTCTCTCTCTCTCTCTCTCTCTCTCTCTCTCTCTCTCTCTCTCTCTCTCTCCCTCCCTCCCTCCCTCCCTCCCTCCCTCCCTCCCTCCCTCCCTCCCTCCCTCCTTCCATCCCTCCCTCCCTCCCTCCCTGTGTGCACTTAATTTCAAAACCCTGACCCAGAATAAAACGAAGTTCTATGAGTCAAACATGAAACACCAGAGAACAGTTTTCAAAGCTTGGCAAATTTTTTCCAAGTTGTTTCAAAACAACAACAACAAATGAAACAGCTCATGCCTATGCCTTGTTGGTTTTTTCAACTTTCCTGGGATTTTATTAACTTCCACATAAACATGAACCCATTTTTTGAAAGTTCACTTTTATCTCCCAAGAGATTTAGAGTTTTTCCTTCCCTCCCTCCCTCCCTCCCTCTCAATCTCAGGGCTGTTAGTTAGCTCTCACTGAAACAATGAAATCATATGCACCTTTACTGTTTCGTTTTATGGATTTTCTGTTTGTAATACTGGAGTTGGAATCCAGACTCTTATGCGTGCTAGGCAAGTACTCTGCCTCTGAGCCACAACTTCAGCACCTTGAGGTGACTTTTTAAACCTAAGAGGATGGCTAAAATTAGTTCACAAAGAAAAATCTTAACTAGACCAAAAACCTGAGCCAAAAATGTCAATTGGAGTTCTACCCTTTGTGCCTAGCTCCCTGGTGGGTATATACACCTGTACAAATGTAATTTGGAGGGTGCTCAAAGCAAGGGCAACATATTTCTTGAAGACACTGGTAATGGGCCCTAAGCACAGGTGTGAGAGGGGAGACAGGTGAGGCTGGGCGCTGAGCACAGGTGTGAGAGGAGAGACAGGTAGGGGCTGAGGAGGCGACTGGGCTGGATAGCAAGGGACTCTGGCCACCAGCTTTAGCACCTGAGAGCAGTAGGGTGCCGAGGAAGAAGTCTGGAGTAAGGACCAGTACCATCAGATTTCTGGGTTCATCAATCCCTTGGTTGCTGTGTGGCACTTGAGGGGTAGAAAGCCTCCAGCAGCTTTGCTGTTATGAAGGGCAGAGAAGGTGCCCACCCTGGCCAATGGCAGTAGTTATGTGTTTTGTTACACCAGCCGTTATAAAGGTGCCAGTGTTCCAGAGCAAGTTAAAGGCAGAATCAGGCTCAAACCCAGTGGAAAATGTTCAGAAGGGAAAGTTTTGAAAAGTTTTTAAATAATAAAAAAAAAATGGCACGAACACAGAAGGGGGAAATTTCATGAAATAAACGATCAACTCTGAGAAAGTGAAAATGAGAGGTTCTGTGGAGAATTATTACTTAATCCAAAACCAAGAGGAGAGGTTCAGTCATTCTAATTACGGAACCAAGAACCTATTTGCTGCATCTCAGCCCCCTCACATGTGCTTCCTGGGGCTGAGATGACTCGGTGGGTAAAGCAAGACACTGTCTGCAATCCGGCATGTGCCTGGGGGAAGGGAGGTGGAGACAGGGGAATTGCTTGGAAGCTCATGGGCCTGGCATTCATGGGGCATTGAAGGAGGGATCCTGCTTCAAGCAAGACATGAGGTGTGGACCGGCACCTGAAGTTGTCCTCACCTCCACACCTGCACTGTGGCTTGCTTACAGCTACATTGACACACACACACACACACACACACACACACACACACACACACACACACACACACACATGTCAGGGGCGAAAGCCTTTGGGGGCCTTTGGAGGCACACCCTGGCTTAGTCCTGGATGGTACCTGACAGCCTGCCAAGAGGGGCTTGGCTTAATGAGTTTCAGGAGGTAGTCCTGATTAGGCTATTTGTACATCATGCCCACAGGTTCTTGTCATAGCCCAATAAATAGCTCCCTGATTGGTAAGGAGCTCTCTCTCTCTATATTCTGTAGCATATCTGCAAGAGAGGAGAGATGATGAAGAGATATGAGCAATGAGGAATGAGGTAACAGTTATGGGGTATGAGCAATGAGATCTGAAAGAGAGCAATAAAGAGAGAATGCGCATTCTTCCACCCATACGTGGTGTATGTGTGTGTGTGTGTATCATTGCCCCCGTGGGCGATGGGCAGTGACACACACACACACACACACACACACACACACACACCTCACATGCACAGCAAAGCAAAGAAGGAAGGAAGGAAGAAAAAAGGAAAAAGAAAGAAAGGTAGCGAGAAAGAAAGAAAGAAAGAAAGAAAGAAAGAAAGAAAGAAAGAAAGAAAAGAAAGAAAGAGAGGCTGGAGGTGTGGTTCAGCAGTTATAGTGCTTGCCTGGAGAGCCGAAATGAGCCAGGTTTGATTCTCCAGCACACGCAGAAAACCAGGTGCACAAACCGATGCATGCACCTGGAGTTCATTTGCAGTGTCTGGAAGCCCATTATCTCTCCCCTTGATAATAAAATAAAGTAAAATAAAATAAAACAAAACAAAAATAACTATTTACAGAGAGAAGGAAAGAAAGAGAAGAAACTGCATTTCCCGGCCTGTTGCTGGGATTGGTGTCTATGAAATAACCAGGAATGCTCACCCTTTATCTGATCAATGCCCTTTATTAGTGCCTGCTTGATTGGATTCATTTCCTATTGCTACTGGAATAATTTGCCATAAATCAGCACAGTGGCTTAAAACAACAGGAATTTATTATTTGACAGTTGGAGAGGTCCGGAGCAGGGCATGAGTCTTAGGGAGCTAAAATTAACATGTCCACGGGGCTTCGTTTCTTTCTGAATGCGTCAGAGGAAAAGTCTGTTAGTTTGCCTCTTCTGTGTCTAGGAGTTGCCTGCACTGCCTGGCTCATGGCCCCTGCCTTCATTTTCCAAGCCAGCCCTGTCTCACTCTGAGGTCAGCTTCTGTCATCCTCAAACTCTGCTTCTGCCCACCTGGGCAGTCAGAGATAGTCTCCCTCTCTCACATCCTTACTACCATCGGCCAGCACCTTTCTGTTGTTAGATTCCCTGGTTCTGTGGAAGGAAGTGGGCATCTCTCTGGGGAGGCATTTTTCTGCCCACCATAGTGCTATGCGTGTGACAGAGAGAAGTCACAGGAGGAACATCGATGCCCGTGTGTGTGTGGTGTTAAACCCAAGCTCTGGGGCCAAGTACCCAGGAGTTTCATGTCATTCCTCCTCGGCTGCCAGCCCTGTGGGTTCTGAGTGCTTATTTCCTCATCTGGCAGAGGGTCATTAATCAGACTCACCTCATGAAGTTGCTGTGAGGACTAATTACATATATACTTGTATTTAAGAATGACATCAGTAACTCTGAACTGTTCCTGGCACATCCTAAGTGCTCATTAAATATTGGCCATTCTTATTTGATAGATGGGTATTGTATGATATTTTCTTTTCCAAGTTTGAATGTGATAATTAATGGCAATGTTTTGAGTGTGTTGAGGAAATTCATATGGTTAAGTATGGGGATTAATATAATAACATCATGTCAGGTGAAAGACCAACTATATCCTTAGAAAGTCTGCCTTCCAAAGTTAGCTCACTGTTGACAAAAAACAAAACCAAAAAATACCAAAAACATCACAGAATGGCCTGCCCTACCACATGAGCAGACCACATTTATAGCCAGAGGAAAAGAAGTAACATTCAGAAAAGGGAGTGGAGTACAGGGGTAGCCTAATCGGTTACACCTTATCTGTCCCATTTGAACTTGGCCCAGACAGTTTACCACTTGTGATTGGTTGAGATCTGGATACATGCTAACATAGGTCATAGTCTGAGTAGACATCATTCACAACATGTGGAGAAACCTTTAGGAAGCCTTGTGCCAAACAATTCATTTTGAACAATCAAGATCTGGGAACTTGGCCGTCAGAGTATTCCCCTGAAGAGAGAGGTTAATGGTGTCTAGATAGCATGTTTTATGCTGAATATTTGCTTTGAACTTTGGTACATGGTAGGCAGAGGGTGCTCAGGTGACTAGCCCCCAATCAGAGCCTTGGTCTAATGAGTCTCCCTGGTACACATGTCACCCATGCCAACACCCCTCATCTCTGGGGGTGTGGTGGGCTTCGAGAGGTTCCACTGGGCTCTGGTTGATGGTTCCTGGTTTCCTGAGAATTTGCCCCAAGATGCTTTTTCCTTTGTTGATTGTGTGTGTGTGTGTGTGTGTGTGTGTGTGTGTGTGTGTGTGTGTGTGTGTGTGGAGGTAGGATCTCACTCTAGCCCAGGCTGATCTGGAATTCACTATGTCATCTCAGGCTGGTCTCACTACAAAGCCTTCCAAGTGCTGGGATTAAAGTCATGAGCCGCCATACCCTGCTCTTTGTTGATTTTATGTCCTTTCCCTAACAAATGCAGCCATGTTTGTGGAGCTGGAGATGTTCTCTTTCATGCTTGGGTGATGAGTATGAGATGAGTATGTCCGTTCATAAGAACAAGAGTCACCAATGCTACACTTAGCTGAGTCGTTCCCTCAAAACCCCAAACACAGCTAACTGCTCAGCCATTGCTCATTACCGCAGGCAGTTTGGTGGCCTGCTCTAGATGCAGCTTGTAAGTATTGTGCTATTAAAACAATAATAATAATAAAAGAGTTACAATGATCAAAAAGCCATGTCCTTGCATTCTAGGAAATGACACTTGGCCGGATGGTCGTCCTTCACTGAAACTAGGTAGGTCAGTTTGCAGAGGCCCTTTGCTGGAGCCCAAGGAGAGGTCTGTCTGTCCATGCAGGTCTTCTACGCCCTTTCCTTTCTCACTATATGTGTGCATGTGGAGCGATGCCTTCCATCACACACATAGTGTGAACTTACCACGTCCATGATGCATTGCTCCATGGACCAACAGCCCTCTGGGTACCAAACTCGGGCTCCACGTGAATTACCATTTTTGTGAAGCCTTCTGTAATTAATTAATAACCAAAGTCTCATAAATAGGCTGGGGGATGGCTTAGTGTAAAGGCATTTGCCTGCAAAGCCTGCTGGCCTGGGTTTGATCCCCAGCACCCACATAAAACCAGATGCACAAGTGGTACATGCATCTGGAGCTCATTTGCAGTGGTAGGAGGTCCTGGCACCCATTCTCTCTCTGCTTACAAATAAATAAAAATATTTAAAAATTCAATAAATATGTCTAGGACATGTGCTTTCTCTTCTTCTATTTCCAGGTTTTGCTTTACAAGCTGGGTATTTTTGAATGTGAAGGGGTTCTTCTAAGTGAATACAAATTGCAGCACACAAGGGCAGGGTGTTGCCACATCTTTCAAACCAGAAATACTTTGGAAGAATCTGCCCCTCTTGAGGGAGATTTGTTAGGTAAAGCAAAGCAAGTGACCTATTTCCATGCTGGGTGAGCAGTTGTTCCCAGACACTCAGTGTTTGAACAGTGGCCAGCACACGGTACTTTGGCTTAAATGTGCCCCCCACAGTTGATGGTCTGGAAGCTTCCACTCCCACGCAACAGTGTTGTCTGGGTGGAGATCAATGGGAGGAACTTAGATCACAAGAGTTCCATTCTTGTGAGTGGATTAATAGCAACTCCAAAAGACTTACAAGGTCCATCTCTTGCTACCTCTGCTCAAATGTGCTCCTTCGCCTCCTTCTGCCTCCCCACCTCGGATGATGAAGCAAGAAGACGGACCCTTGCCAGAACTTCTCAGCCTGCAGTGCAACCCGAAATTGGTTTCTTCTCTTTGCCACTTAACTATGTCTGTGGTTAGCATTACACAGAAGTTCTCAGACACACAGTGAGTGCTCATTGCATATTGGCTGTTACTATCGGATGGACAGGTTATTGGATAAGCTATTTTTTTCATGTGGTTGAATTTGATTAGCAATGGCAACATCTCTGGTGTGTGTGTGTGTGTGTGTGTGTTGTCTGTGTGTGAGTTGTATGTTTAAGGAAAGGCTGCTTCTGTCTCCCCAGGGCTCGCCCTCACCACAAAGGCTGCCATGGTAGAGCCATGAATGGTATTGATTCTGGACAGACATGACCAGTCTATTTTTGGGAACTACCTAGACTTCCAGGATGCACTGGATAAAACCTGAAGAGAGGAAAATTTTCAGACATTGTGTGTGCTATTCCATGAGGTAGTTAGGACTAATTTTTTTTATCAAATCACAAATGCTAGGCTTCAATAAATTTATAATTCTTTGATACATGTTGCCCTGATTAGCATAGCAGGATGCAGATAGCATTTATTTTCCTATTAAATAACTTCATTAAGCAAAAAAAGTATTTGGGCATAGGACAAATGAAATTATTTCTGATTTTAGATATATTCATGATTTATTGTCAAAGTCCTACATTGGAATTATAGGCACATATTCACACAGAGTATCATGTCTTTTATCCCATTCCTGGTCTCTAAATAGAATAATTCTAGTGACATACTATGCTCCTTTATTGCACATCAAGTAAAAAGAAACAGTAGCCAAGTACAGTGGCTCACACCTATAAGCCCAGCAGTGTGGAGGCTGAGGCAAGTGGGTTGACATGAGTTCAAGGCCATCCAGGTCTACATAATGAATTCAGGACAGCCTGGGATGTAGAGTGAGACCCTGTCTCAAAAATGAAATGGTGGGCTGGAGAGATGGCTCAGCATCTTGCCTGCAAAGCCTAATGACACGGGTTTGATTTTCCAGTTCTCATGTAAAGCCAGATGCACACCGTGGTGCATGTATCTGGTATTAGGAGTTTGTTTGCAGTGGTTAGAGGCCCTAGCGTGCCTATTCTCTCTCTCTTTTTCTTTCCTTGCAAAAAAGAAATAAAATATTTTAAAGAAGAAATGGTGTTGTGGGCTAGAGAGATTGTTCAGTGGTTAAGGCACTTGCCTCCAGTGCCTAAGGCCCCAGGTTGAATTCCCCAGTACCCACATAAGCCAGACCCACAATGTGGTGGCCCTGGTTCTCTCTCTCTCTTTCTCTCTCTCTCTCTCTCTCTGCTTGAAAATGAATAAATAAAATGTAAAATGTTTAAAAAAAGAAATGGTGTTGTTATCCCATTTTACATTTATAAAATTAATTATACTAGCTCTTCATCAATGTAAGCTTGATTGCTTTTTTACTAACCAAATTTCTACCTCAATAGTTTGTATAATGTTCCCTAAAATGAATACTAAGACACTTAAGTTGAAAAAATAAAGTTATATTTTCATGACAAGAACAGAAGGCTTCACAAAAATAGTGTAACTTGGCTGACTGTCTTGATGATTAGTTAACATAATGGATCAGTTTCCATCAATTGAATGAATCAGATCTGTTGCTCTGAGAGCCAATGAGTAGAAAGTATTAATGTAGTTCTCTAGTATAGAAATAAATTTTTTGCTTTACTCATTTGGTTATGAGACAGATTTAACAAGTTGCCTCTGAGAAAGAAGATAGCAGTTAAAACACTAGTTATTTAAAAATCGTGGCCTTTTCATATACTTCACAGAATGAATGAATAATAAATCTTTTCTCAAGTTGGATGGTTTCCAGTATTTGCTTTCATCAAAATTAGGGAAAGACTTAATCAACATGATTGATCTTTGAGAGTGATATGTGCGTTCAAGGAAATGCCTTCCCTTCTCACCCACTTATTTATGTGAAGAAGGCTTCTCAGTATTCACACTTAGGAAAAACAGGAGTTCACGTCTCTCTGATAGCCACAGTCATTTGTGAATACCTAAACTAGTTGGGGGAAGTACAGCCGCTTATCTCCTTGAGATATGTTAGTAATTACTTTTAATTACTAATAAATTTCCATTTCCATTTTAATTACTAATTAATTTTAAATCAATTACCACATAGTGATATTTTTGGTCAATGATGGACAGCATATAGGTGGAGATCTCATATCTGTTCTGACTGTATCTTTCCTATGCTAAGATGTGTTTAGAAACACAAACACTATTCACTGTGCTCCAGTTGCTGTAGAAATGTGCCATATAGGTTTGCATCCTAGGGGTAAGATGTAGTAGGTACCATAGAGCCTGGATGTACAGTGGGCTAGACAATCCAGGTTTGCTTAAGAACACTCTATGATGTTTATCCAGCAAAGTCGCCTGAGGATGCATTTCTCAGAATGTATCTCACCATGAAGGATGGATAACTGATATGTATCAAAAGTTAAAATATATTTATGTTGGCTTTTCAATTGTGTACTACTAATACTTTTATAATACTTAAACCTAGAAGAATCCTTTAAAACAGGTAGAGCTCATGAGTTAAGACTTGTCTATACCTTGCAGAGTACAATAGTATGATCAACAAAAGACTTTAGGAGCTGGAAGGATGGCTCAGCAGTTAAGGTGTTTGCCTGCAAAGCCTGATGACCCAGGATTGATTCCCCAGGACCCATGTAAAGCCAGATGCACAAAGTGGTACATGTGTGTGGAGTTTGGTTTACATCAGGGAGAGGCCTTGGTGAGCCCATTCTGTCTGTCTGTCTGTCTGTCTCTCTCTCTCACTCTCCCTCCTTGCAATAAATAAAAATACATTTCAAAAATAAATGAAAGATTTTAACACAAAAAATACATTAGAATACAAATTCTAAGGAGGGGTGTGAAATACAGGGAAAGTAGAACGACGTGATACAAGAACAGTGGAGAATTTCTGACTTAAAGCATTGCTTGCATAAGGATATTAAATAAGAAAGAATAATATTTTGGTAATAAATCACAAACAAGATAAAAAAGAAAAAGCATCATTTGCTTGTGAGCTTTCCAGTGAGTGATAACAGTCGATGGATTCCTAGGATGGGGGCGGGAATTTGCTTAAAATAGCAATGCGACCGCTCTATTTTCAACTCTCCAATGTTACAGCACATTGTGAGGCTTTCACAGTTATTTAATCTTAAACAGAAAAGGTAAATTAAAGTTTGAGTAAATTAAGAACATATGAGGAGGTATAGTCTTCAAAACTCCTTTTTAAGGGAGTATTACAACAAAAATGTTGGAATTCCACTCACGTGGTTTCAGAACTGGATGTTGGCAGGTCTGTGAGAGCAAATAGCTTTGACCCCTATCCCTGACCTCATAGAGCCATTTAGGCTCCCTGTGCGGGGAAGAGAGTGGTCATCTTGGCAGGGAGAGGGTAGCCAACCTTGCCCTTCAGACAACTTTGCTTGATTCTGCTAAACATGACTCTTCCGATTGTATTTATCAAGTGCATATAGTATTTACTGAATATCAGGCATATTCTAATTCTAAACAGCAACGTCTCTAAGCTTCATTAAGACACCCCGAGGGGCTTGGGAGATGGCTCAGTTAATACAGATGCTTATTGTGCAAGCATGAGAGCCCAAGTTCAAATCCCAACATCTATGTAATAAAACAGGTGTGGCTGCACATGACCCTCACCCCAGTTCTGAGGCGGGTGAAGACAAGAGGATTCTGGGCCTCACTAGTCTGCCTGTCTGGCTGAAAAATGGAGAGTTCAAGATTTAGTGAGACTCTGTCTCAATGAAATAAGTATAAAAGCAATAGAGGAGGATACCCAGTATCCTGCTTTGACCAAAGCCTTCCTCTTCCTCCTCTTAGTCCTCTTGTTGGAACATGACCTTGGCCTTCCCTCTAATTTTATAAATCCTGCTCAATTCAGCTATTAAAACTCCCATCCTTGGTGTCTGACCACCCTCCACAGCTAATCACTCAGGTCTGGAGGTAGCTAGTTAGGGATACACACACACTTCCCACATACTACACATATACAGTGAGAAAGAAAAAGCACTATGAGAGAGGAACCGATGTTACCCCCACAAAAAAGATGTGGAAAGTAAGACAAGGAGAGATCTCTCCTGAAGAACACCAATCCCCCTTCTGCGTTGTCTCTTTTCCAAAAGGGAGCCGCTGACATTATTCTCTTCTCTGTAATGGATGGGTGCTCATCAGGTTTCTTTCTTCCCAGCATGCCCTCGTGGTTCCTGATCCTGCTCCTATATCCAGCCCTCATCTAGACTGGGTTATGGGTGGGGATCCTAAGGACCCAGCACTGAGATGGTGATGGAACTGAGGAGCAGTGTCCTGTCTGACACTGGCTTTCACAGCTCCCAAGTCATCATGTAATGGCTTATTCAGAAGCCTAGGTGTATTGTTGCTGAGGGGTCAATGTCTCTGGATATTCTCCCCCCATGGCTCTTACAATCTTTCTGCCCCCTCTTCTGCTCAGTTTCCTGAGTCATAGTGGGTGAGTTTTGAGTCTGCTTTGTTGTTGATCTTAAGTATCTCTGGGTCTTTGCCCTGGGTTGTGTTGGGTATCGTTGATGTCTGTCTCCATTGACCTTTCATGGATTATCAGACTTGCTGTGGTGATTGGCTTCCTGTTTGTCTCTGCTATGAAAGCAATAACACTGAATCAAACAAGATACAGAAATACACTTATAACCAACCAAAAATCCACCGATACACCACCAAAGAACATGGAACACAAATGCCAATAATAAAATAGAATATGTTATGAAATTAAAGATTATTGAGGATAGAAAACAAAAAAAGAAGCCTTGGTGGAGGAGCAGGGGAAGGCTGGATAGCTGGAATTACAGGTCACTGGTAAAAGGCTTTAAACCACAAAGCATCAAAACCATCCCGAGAAATTATTTTTCCTGGCCTCCTGAATACAACCTCATAATTCCAATTTCAGATGTTTGGACTGAAAGAAATGCTCTTGGACTTTCCCTTACAGCAATATGGAAAACAAAGTAGGCTGCGGGCGGGGGTCCTTTAATAATTTGTTTTAAATCAGATGGACTGTGGCTGTGTTTCAGTGGGTAGAGTTCTTTTATAGCATGGCCATGGCCTTGGGTTCAAGTCCCAGTAAAAAAAAAACAAACACAGAGAAACAACAATAACAACAAAAAGCCCAAGATGAAAATCAGAGATTTCCCATTTCTTACCTTAAATTTTCCTTGCCTATTTAGGCACTACTTCTCTGGATGTGACCCTGTGCTGACCCTGGGCAGGCCACATGGAATTATAGTGACAAGAAGCTTCTGGAAAGCCAGGAGCCAAACCTTAGCAATCACTGAAATACACTGTCCATGGCTCAGGTGATGTTTTAGGTTTAGGACAAAGATGGAGTCAGGGTAGAATGGAAGAAGATAGAGAGGGGAGAGAGGGCATCGTGTCAGGAATATCTGTGTTCAAATCCTCATCACACCTGTGCTCGGAGCAGCCATTTCTTTCGGTCATGCCAAGCCTGTTTCCACATCATTCTGGCTTAGGCAATCAAATGACACCTGGGAAGCTCATCTATTCTAGAAAGTTCCACATTATAGATATTCAATAAAAGTTCGTGGAGAACTACAGATTAAAATTTAAATGTAGGTACTTTTTTTGTTCAAGGAAAAGAGCCCTAACATGTTTTAAAGTGGCTGGACTACACAAGATAAGCATGCATTATTTTGAGCCCATTTTAATAATAATTCAAAGCTATATTAGGAATAACTGATCAGTATTTAAAAAAAACTGGTTGAACAAATACATTTTAATGGACTGAATCTGGGTGGGTTTCAACATATTCAACTCCCTCTCTGTCTTACCACATGAACCCAGACTGTGGTTTCCATAAAGTTCGTTTATTCATTAAGTTTGCATCTGAGGCCTGATTCCCTGCATAGAAGTTTAGCCTTCTTGACAAAGGACTAATTTCTGACCACTGGATAGGGCTCCTAACAGTACGCATGGTATGCATAGTTCACTATGTGTTATATCATTTGATTTGCACACTGAAAGCAAGGTATGAGTTCTCTGTATGTATGTGTACATGTTCATGTGTGCACAGGTACACATGTATGTGCATGCATTTGAAGGCATGGTGTCACTTCTCAGGTATCGTCCACCTTTTTAACCTTTTTAAATTTTCTTTTTTTCAAGGTAGGGTCTCACTGTAGCCCACACTGACCTGGTACTAACTCTGTAGTCTCAGGCTGGCCTCAGACTCATGGTGATCCTTCTACCTCTGTCTCCCAAGTGCTGGGATTAAAGCTGTGTGCCACCATGCCTGGCTTAGTCCACCTTTAAAAATTATTTATTATTTATTTGGAAAAAGAGAAAGAGAGAGAGAGAGAGAGAGAGAGAGAGAGAGAGAGAGAGAGAGAGAGAGAGAGAGAGAGAGAGAGATCACCACCAGGGCCACTTGCCAGTGCAAATGAACTCCAGATGCATGAGCCCACCACTTTGTGTATCTGGCTTTATGTAGGTACTGGAGAATCAAACCTGGGCCATCAGGCTTTGCAAGCAAGTGACGATTCATTGAGCCATCTCTCCAGCCAGTCTACTTTTTTTTTTTTGACACAGTGTCTCACCAATACTCACCAATTAGGTCACATTGGCTGCCCAGCAGAGGCACGGGGATCTGCCTATCTTGGCCTCCTCACTGCTAGGATTAAAAGCCTGTATCACCATGTTTGACTCTTTTAAAACAAACAAACAAACAAACAAGAAAAGAAAAGAAAGAAAAAAACCCAAAACTGGTTCTGGGGATTGAACTCAGCTCCTCATGCTTTCAAAGGAAACGCTCTACTGATCACACTATCCACACACCCTTTTTCTCCCTTCCTTCCTTCCTTCCTCCTTTTTTTTTTTTTGTTGTTTGTTTTGGTTTGGTTTTTGAGGTCGAATCTCTCTCTAGCCCATGCTGACCTGGAATTCACTATGTAGTCTCAGGATGGCTTTGAACTCCTGGCAATCCTCCTACCTCTCTGCCTCCTGAGTGCTGGTATTAAAGGTTCACACATTTCTTTAGAGGTGCAGGAGGAATGGGGTCCCCACCAGGACACAGCGTGTGGTTTTGAGAGTGTGGCCCACAGGAAGTCCATGCACACTGGCTACTCTGGGGAAAGTGACATCTCTATTCCTGAAGGAGCCTTAAAGCTTTCAAAAGCTGATCCTCAGCAATCAGCTTACCCCCAACCCAATGCAGCTGAAGAAGACGGCTTCCAGACAACCACGGAACATCGGACACAGGAAGAGAGCAACAGAAAGAGGAAAGATGGGGTCGGGGTTGGGGAGATGGCTCAGTGCGTAAAGCCCTTGCCACACGAGCAAGGACCTGAGCTTGGATCCCCAGCACCCACGTTAAATTATGTGCGAACATAGGGCCTTCCTGTAACTCCAGAGTGCCAGAGGCAGAAACATGTGGTCCCCAGCGCAATCGAGTTAGCTAGGCTAGCTAAACCCGTGAGTCCTGAGTTCAAGTGAGAGACCCTGCCTCAGGTCATAAGGTAGGTCTGTGGAATGGCCTCCTCACGTACACCTATGGCATATGCACTCCCCACATGGGTGCCTACATATATGTGAACACACACACATATCTGCGCTCACACACAGATGGACATCATTACCAATGGTCATGCTTGCTTTTGTTTTTCTGCTCTCTCTGCCTTCTAGACACTTCAAGGTGTCCTCCCCAGGATTCCCTTGTGGTCTTGGCATTGGAATTCGAAGTGAAATGTCCCCACTGCTCCACCCTTCCAGCACGTGCGAGGCCTGGCCACAAGATGGGCCGTGGTCTCTTTCATCCTGCCCCCAGCCTTGGCTTTCAGAACCTGAACCTCCAAAATTTGGGCTTATATAACTTATTTGTTTATTTTTAAGCCAGCCCTGTCCAAGTTGAGAACATTTAAGACTCCTTTTTAAAGGAATTTTGGAAGCCAACATTATCATTAACTAAATCAGCAAGCAATGGTCCTGTAAAACTTCCAAGCGGCACAATTCCGAGGGCTTGTAGCAACATCCTATTCCTAATGGACTGATGTGCGTGGTTTCTCTGAAAACTGCCCCTGAGATTTCTTCTCTTTTTCTCTCTTTTTCTTTTGTTCTCTTTCTCTTGTTTAAAATCATGCATGTATGCATGTGTGTGTATATGGGTGGGTGTGCACGCACATGTGTGTGCGTGTGCGTACATGCATGCCGAGACCAGAGGGCAAGCTCAGGTTCCATCCTCAGGAACACTATTCCCTTTCTCTGAGGCAAGGTCTCTCATTGGCTAGAGTTCACTGAATAGGCTAGACTGGATGGCAAGTGAACCCCAGGGGTCCTCCTGTCTCTGCCTCCCCAGAGCTGGGATAATAGGCCTGTAACATTTTCCCATGGCTCCTAGAGTTCCAACTCAGGTCCTCATCTGGCAGGACAAGCGCTTCAGCCCTCTCTCTCCTCTTTCTCTTAAACAATAGCCTGAGTCACAGTTGGAGTCCCTGGGCTCTGAGACTCTGCTGTGTGAAGTGCCTGTTGGACCTCATTCTAGAACTATCTGTAGAGGCTCCTGACTTAGTGCATTTCCTGGTGGTTCTGGAAAACACAGATCTCTATAAAGTATGGCTGAACAAAACCAGGAAAAGACATATCGTTGAGTCAGACCAGATGCCATTTTATATTACTTCTGGATAAAAAATATAGGCGAAGTTGCAGTTCACTGTATTTCTATTAAAGAAAACCCTGGAAAATCAACGTTTATGGGAGAGGATAGGTAGGGGCATTTTGGCCATTTTCAATGTATACAATGGAAAAGCCTTCAAAGTCATCAAGGGTCTTAGAAGAGTCTTTCATGATGTTGAGGGAAATGTTTATGACTCGTTAGGTTTAAAACAATGGAATGTGAAGCCATATATGGTGCACTAAACCAATTATGTTCATAACATGTACTTGAGAGAGACACCATAATTTCGGGAGAGGTTCCGATAGGATTATGGGTAGTTTTGACTGCTTTTGTTATACTTTGCAGCATCTTAAAGCCTTTCTACACTAAGTTTTTATCACTCTGTTGGAAAATAAGATAATGACAAGGCAGGCAGCTGATCTTCCTGGTGGCAACAGATGTGGTTTACATTCTTTTTAGATGTTATTTTCCTCACCACTCTCTGCTCACCCGGCTCCTCTAGTGAGGGGCCACAGGACAAGGCTGTGCTCAAATTGGGAAAGGTAAGATGTCCCCAGATGCCCAGAGCCACAGCAATTTCCCTTCAGGACCTGGAGGCTTATGGACATTTGTAAGAAGAAAGCCACCCCGCTTTCTGCTTCACAAAGCTGAGAAGGGACACCTCCTGGAGGAGATTTGCCTGCGTGATTCATCCATGTTTCTCACCCAGAGAATCCTAGCAGAATATTCCTTCCCTCCTTCTTTCCTGCAGCCTTTGCTCCCTTCAAAACAACTGATGGAAATGCAGACAGACATCTCTAAGGTCTGGCCAGGCAGCTTGGTTCAAGCGAGGCGACAGCACTGCACAGACCCAACAGGGAAGGTTGACCGGCCAAGAGAGGCCTGGCTTGTCCCTGGCCCCAGCCAATTCCTTCAGTTCTTGTGGGTTTCCTCTATGTGTTAGATGAATGTAATATGACTCAAAGCTTCTTTCGGAGCTGTGGGCCGTGACCTCGTCTGCCACTGCGTCTCCCTCCCAAGTGTGCGGTGGAAGGGCCTTGGGTGGGAGGGACAGACGTGTCTTTCTTTTTAAAAAAAAAAAAATATATATATATATATATATATATATATATATATTTATTTGTTTGCAAATAGAGAGACCGAGCGGAGACAGTCAGAATAGGCATGCCAGGGCCTCCAGCCAACTGAAAATGAATTTCAGATGCATGGGCCCCTTTGCGCATCTGTCTTTACGTGGGTACTGGGGAATCGAACCTGGATCATTAGACTTTGCAGGCAAGCGCCTTAACCTCTGAGCTATCTCTCCAGCCTCTGGGTCTTTCTTAAGAGTGCTCTTGGGACTGAAGCAACCTGTTAGCTGCCAGGCATGAGAAGTCAGCCACTCACTCACATTATAAGCAAGACATCCAAGGCTCCCAACTCCTTAGGGAAGGTCAGGTCTGTCCACAGGCATGCCATCTAGTTTAAGGCTCTCTTGGTTCTGTCAAACCAGAACTTGCCTTGAAATCAGCAGATTTGGGGACGTTCTCATCTCTATCTTGCTGCTCCAGCCATGCGCATAAACTCTCTACATTCCATTTCCCACCTTAAAAACTTTATTGATAACTTTCATGCTTATAGGCAATATGTCATGATCACTCTCCCTCTTCTCCCTCCCCATCGCCCCCTCCTCTGTATCAAAGGGGAAGTAGAAGGATTTATAGGAAGCCCTGCAGTGCTTTCTCTGCACCTTCTCCTCTCAGCTCCTGAGGTGGCTAACACCTGCTTCCTTCTGTTCCAGAAGAAAGGAAGACTGACCAGGACCCAGGGAGGTCAGGATGCTCCGTGGGGGTGTGCCATTTCCATGGAAGTAGTAAGCGAGCTGGGGACATCCTGTTGGTATGCTTTTAAACCTCTCCTGGACATTGATCTTTGATTTAACACCCCAGGTTTGCTCTTACAAGCCTGTCATTGGAGAAGACACTCAAGGCAAGAACCCCGTTGTGGACACTGACCCCAGGGAACTCCCTTCTAGACACGATTACTTGTTGGTTTCAAAGGTCAACAGTTGTGAGCTCAAGACACAGGGACTTTCCTGAAGGTGATTTTTGCAACAAAAAGCAGGGAAGATAAAGATGCCCTCACTGCTTCTCACTGCAGGGTGAGGGGGACAGGGGTGAGCTGACCCACACCCCTCCTTCTGCTTCTCTCTCAGCTTCTCTGCACTCAAATCCCCTCTCACTTGGGTTCCATGGGTGGACAGGTGGCCTTGGTGTCTGTCAAAGCTGCTGGGACAGGCACCCTCCAAGCCTCGGGCACAATTTTCCTCTTTTCAACATGTGAATTCCAGGCGAGGCGCTCAGCTGTCGTCGGCTTCAGGGAATTTTTCCACCAGGATTGAAATTGGGGCCAAGAAAACGTGGGTCTGCAGAAGGCATTGCTCATTGAGACCTCAGAAGACGGTGTCCGTATTCATTTCATTACAGTGGGAAAATGCAGGAAGAACATGGCTTGCTTTGCCATCTGACTGCTACTTACTGGGGAATTTTCTTTTGGTGAATTTATTGTCTCAAGTTTTTTGTTTGTTTTGTTTTACAAGGTTGGGTCTCTCTCTCTAGCCTAGGCTGACCTGGCAACCTGAAATTCATTATGTAGTCTCAGGGTGGCCTTGAACTCACAGGCGGTCCTCCTACCTCAGCCTCCTGAGTTCGGAGATAAAAGTCGTGCAGAAGCACATTGGCTTCCTTTCTCAAACCTTTTATCGTCATAGGCAACAACATATGGACAATCTAGCTTTTTGCGGTGCTCTAATTTGCACTTCTCCTTCACACATGAAGACATATAAACACTTGTACATAAGCACATGCGATTCACATGTTAGTGTTCATCTGTGCTCTGCTGCACAGCATCTAAGGCCAGAGACCATTTCCACCCATCATCCAGGTAGCAATGGCTGAATCTGAAGGGGAAGTTTCCTCTCAGTCAGACCCTGGACTAGGGATGTGCCCACGTGCACAGGTGTACTCCCTGTCTTCCTTGGAGCTTAAAAAAAGCTGTACATTCCAGGACCCACAGTACAGATAAGGAAATAGAGTCATAGCATGGTTCTAGCACTAGAACTGAAAGCCAGACCCAAACCCCAGTTGGAGCTCAGAATACATGCAGTCATCTCTCACTGAACCTTTTGGAAAAAACCCCACGGTATGGATGCGCCACTTGCTAGGAAAAAACCAAGCAAGTCCCAGTTGAAAAATGAATTCATTCTGTACTCAATGGTAAGCACATCCTTGCCCAAACTTCTACCACATTGCATTCCGATTCCAACTTGCAGAGGGAGAGTTCAAAGCAATGTCCCAGTTCCAATTCCCAGCACCTTCCTGGGCACCCTTACTTTGCATACACTCTTGCTTTGCACACGCTCTTGTTTTGCACACGCCTCTCCTGCTACACCCATCACATTATCTCTCCATGACTTTCATACCTCTCTCCTTCATCAGGTTCCAGTATGCAGAGGGCAAGGACCTTGCCTACTCCTCCCACCCCTACCCAAGGCAGGGTATCACTCTAGCCCAGGCTGACCTGGAACTCACTCTGTAGTCCTAGGCTGGCCTTGAACTCACATAGATCCTCCTACCTCTCCTGAACTCACAGGGATCCTCCTACCTCTCCTGAACTCACAGGGATCCTCCTACCTCTCCTGATCTCACAGAGGTCCTCCTACCTCTCCTGAACTCACAGAGGTCCTCCTTCCTCTCCTGAACT
>PVHP010014955.1:18841-38350 GCA_004024765.1 Zapus hudsonius
GATCCTCCTACCTCTCCTGAACTCACAGAGATCCTCCTACCTCTCCTGATCTCACAGAGGTCCTCCTACTTCTCCTGAACTCACAGGGATCCTCCTACCTCTCCTGATCTCACAGAGGTCCTCCTACCTCTCCTGAACTCACAGGGATCCTCCTACCTCTGCTGTTCTTGAGTACTTGAAAGTGCTTAGCCTAGGGAGACTCAGAGCATATTCGTGCTGCATCAAACTGGAAGTCACATGTTTGGAACTTATTTCCTCAAAGCCATGTGTTACGGATGAGAGTCGAAGTTTCCTTTCGCCAACACACCCACAGGCCTTCACTGAGCCCATCTCTAGTCCTCTGAGTGTAGAGTGAGTTATCTGGAGCCTGGGAGGGACCAGAGGAAGGTGGGGAGGAAGACTTCTGCCTTTCTCCCTTGCTGGGGTGTCCAGATAGATGACTTTGTACCTAGGACAGAGCTCCCCTTTGAGTCCCTCCAAACTGCTCTTGATCTACTTGTGACCATGGTCGACTCCAGGCTTCATACTGAAACCCATAGTAGCTCCTCATCCCAACCCCCTCGCTAATATTGTACTTACCCTCTTCAGACAAAATTCCCACTTCTTGAGGGTCTTTCTAAATATATATAGTTGACTCTTAGTAGAAAAGCAACCTGATAGAATTCATTCTTGCTAATTTGTTAATGATTGCCCATAAGATTGCCCTTTTGATTGAGTTTGCCTCTAAAATTTAGACTCCTCACAACATTGGTTAAAATTCTGGCATATAAGTCAGACCTAGAGTTGAGTAGTGGATGGACTTCTAAGTTATGTGGTCTCTGTAGGGTATTGTGATTTCTCTGAACCTCAGCTTATTCACCTGAAAAGCAAGGTTAGTCATAGTTGCAAACAGACATAGTGTGTTAGTGACACTGGTTTAATATCCTATATCAAGGGACAGATTTCAGGACTGTTTCATTCACCCATTCACTTTGTCTTCCCACCAACCATCAGCTAGATATTCCAAAGGAGAGTCAGATTATCATTCATTCCCTCTTTCCTGCTTCTCAAAATGCCTGAGGCCTGAATGAGTTTGGCACTGTGATCAGGAGGGGACATTTCTTCCCTGGGAGGGTTTTCAAGGATTATTCTGGGTCACCCGTGGCCAAGAATGGATCCCGGGATCCGTTCCTTTCCATGGCTCCTGCTTCCACGGCTTCTTCCCTTCCTCTCCTCTCAATGTGTGGAACTGGCAAGTGGGCCAAGATTTTTTTTCCTGTCCCTTTCTTTCCTTTTGAATTCTGTTGCTCTGGCAGGAGCTCTGGCAGCTGCAGCGTGGTGGGGGCTGGCGGATGGCGGCAGCTGTTTGTGTGTATGGGGTCTCTGTCGTCTTCCTTTGTGAGTCAGGGGCTGTTTGTGGATATCACAAGCCACCACCTGGCAGACATTTAGTTCCATCCATGTTGTGTGAATGTTTCCTGCATGATATCATAAATGCCGATTCCTAGCCCTGGAAAGGTTTGGGGTGACTGTATCTTCCAGCCAGGAAGTCAGCTTTGAGTTTGGCTTCTGCTCCTTCCGGCTCAGAGATTGTAAGACCTAGGGGTGCACACTGGGACAGAAGTGACAGTGGGAGCCAGGGCCAACGTAGGGTGCACCTGGCAGAAGGCAGGTGGCAGGCTAGCCCCAGGCACTCTCCTGGGGGGCTCTTAGAGGTACTAGCCACTTTTCTCAGGCCTCAGTTTCCTCTTCTGTGGAGCTTGGGGGAGCAGAGTGAGTGCCTCACTTTCTCTGCTCCCCCTGAGCTTTCAGCTCTGACTCTCTGATCCACTACTGGGGGGGGGGAAAAAAAGGCTGTTAATCCTTTCTGGTGTCACCTAATGGTAACTGTTGTAAGCTTGTTCAAATTGTCCTCTTCCTTAAAACCAAGACATTTCCTTTTATTTTTTTCTGCTCATTTTAAGGTTTTTGGTGTAATTGGAGATTTTTTGTGGCTGTTATTACAGCTTTAGAAAATGTGTATGCTATTCTAATTATCGTGGCATCTTACATACTTATTATACAGTGACATGTGCTTTAACATAGCTGACTGATTTTCAAAGACTTAGTAGTGATGATACTCTATTTATATCATTGCTTACATGTAAGAGGTATGTCAGGTGAATGTCAGCATAAAAGTAGGAAGGGAACTGATTTTCATTTTTATTTATACACCATGCAATTCCGGGTGAATGAACACAAAAACCTTCAAAAATACCCCACAGTTACCCAGTGGAAAAGTCATGACCCCAAACTCAGGTCCTTCTGTCCACTTGGTCACATATTTATATAAACCATCAGCTCTACCACCCCCCAAGCAGCCTACCCAACTCAGTGTCTGTGACATACCGGGCATCTTATGAGTGCTGTATATACAACGTTTCCTATCATCGGAGCAACTGGGCAAGGAGGGTGTTGTCAGCCACAGTTTGGAGATGGGAAAACTGAGGCTCAGAGAATATAATCAGTACAGATTTGCCTTGAAGCCAATGATGGTGAAGGGAAAATTCAGGCTCATTCTCTGTACAGTGATAACCTCATATATCAACACATATCATCTAAATTGAGAGTCAGCAGGGTTTAGGAGATGTTAGGCTCTCATAATGATTATTCCATAAATGTGCAGCCAACAAAAGTCCTAGCTGGCTGTATCACAGTCAGCCAACTTACACCTCATGCAACTGCCCTGGGAATCCCTCTTGTACACACCCCACTCTGCGGGGACACGTGCCACTCTGCTTCCGAGACTATCCTTTGTAGAATTTAGTTTACATTGTTCAAAAAGATAGTTTCCTTCTTTTCTTTTTTGACTCCCTTAAAATGTCTCCACTTCAATTCTAAGAAATGAGCATTTATAAAGAACATGGTCCTTTCAGAACAGGACAGAATGATGTCCCATAGAAAAGGACTCTAGCTTAAGGCTCTTCCTCTCCTTCTCGAGATGGTATGTCTCAGGATCACTCTGCCACATTCATAACCCTCGTTCCTGGTCCTTATCTAGCTCATCTCACCCATTCTCTGTCGGTAGAATTTGTTTCTTATTCTTTTTTTCTTTTTAAAATATTTATTTATTTATTTATTTATTTGTAAGCAGAGAGAGAGAGAGAGAGAGAGAGAGAGAGAGATAGACGACAGACAGAGAGAATGGCCACATCAGGGCTTCAAGCTACTGACTCCAGATGCATGTGCCACTTTGTGTATCTGGCTTTGCATGGGTCCTGGAGCATCGAACTCTGGACATTAGGCTTTGTAGGCAAGCTCCTTGACCACTGAGCCATCTCTCCAGCTCTTTTATTCTGAAGCATTCCAACTTCACTCCCTAGTCTCTTGTCTGGGGTCTAGAGCTTGGAAACCACTTCGATCGTCTCCTAAATACCCAACACACAGTAGGTGAGTGCATGTATGCACGAGCAAGTGAACACATGCTCAAACAAATAGTATAGCCTTCCTGTCAGCTAACAGCTTTGAGGATAGTAGATATGTGGTGGTGGGCTCTTTTGGGTCCCCCACCTAGGCCAGCACTGAACTTCAGGATAGCAGTCTGCTTCCAAACTGAGCACTGTCTTTATCAGCATAATCCACCAACAGGTGCCTTTCCAGAGGAATTTAGTTCAAAAGTAACACCCACAATTTTAAATACCTAGAGGGAATGTTGATTTTTGGTTTCAGAAAATTCTTTGTGACTCTTTGTAAGGTTAAATAAAAGAAAGGACAAAAGGCGGGCGAGGAGAACATAAGAAAGAAGCAAGGCTGTTGGCTTAAGGAGCCGCTCCAGTGGGGAAGCTGGCTCCTGGAATAGACAACCTGGACCCCATCGTAAGTGACATCATGTATGGCCAAGTCAGAGAGAAGGCTACCGGAGATGACAGAATGCCCCGTGAATAGTGAATAGATTTACACCGTGAAGAAGATGCTGCACTCAACACATCTCGAGGTAGCAGCGGCAGAAAGCAATATCCTTATTCTCAACCCCCAGTGCCATATACACATATACAAAAGCCATGAGAGAGAAAGCACAATAAAGATTTTCATGAGCACTGTGGCAGGTACATTTTTCATCACTCACCTCAACAATGCCGGGTGGAGCAGCCCAGTCATCTGGTAAAGAAACCCAACAGAGGCTCCTGGAGGCTGGTCTGGAAATGTCCTGGAAAGAGACAGCCTCTTGGCTACTTGGCCCGAAGCAAAGGAAGTGACCATGTCAATATGAAAAGGAAGAAATTCAACATTCTCCGTGGAGGAGAAAAGTGCAGACACAAACCCTTTTTCCCTTTTGTGGGCTGGAGGGTTCGGAAGTGCTTTGATTGTAGTTATCTCTAAGGACAAACAAAACTTCATCTCCCTTGTTTCGCCTTTTCCCTGGGCAGATCCTGAAACTTGAGTCACACTGGGGGAAAGAAAGCTAGAGCTGGAGTTTCTTTAGGCTAATTAAATTGATCTCGGGTTTAGCAGCTGCCTTGGTATTCCTGACTAGTGCTTTCTACTGACTTGAAGTCACTGAGTGAATATTTCATTCTCCCAATCCTAGATGAAGGATTAATCATTTAGCGCAAATTCCAGGTCTTGTGGCTCTGATAGCTGAGGTAGAGATATATGAAATGCTGTGCCGCAAGTCCCATAGCACGATATCTGCTTTGATGTCACACCCGCAAGGTTAGTGTCCTGAGCAGAGGTTCAACATAGTCAGTATAGCTGCGCCTCTCTTAGTCCCAGTCATTTTCTAGACACTTGCCAGGGTGACAGATACTTCACCTGGAGTTGAGGGTTTGGAGCTATGCTGGCTTTGGAGTTGGACGATGGGGACTGGACAGGCACCTGCACGACTCCTGGATCATTGCAGTGTTTGCTGACAAGGCACACACCGTGAGACCTGCCAACTTAGTACCCATGACTTCCATAAGTCACCAAATCTCTGTCTCAGTTTGTTCTGTGAAATGAGGCTAACGGTGGCACCGCTTCCCTCAGTTATGGTAGACTAAATTAATAGCTGCTAGGTATCTAGGATTGTGCTGGGTAGATGACGTGCCCTCAGTAAAGGCTATTATTATTGGTGTCATCATAAAGTGTTATATATCTTGCACCTGCTCAACAGTAGCCGTGTCACAGGATTGTAAACATTAAGTGATTTTGAACACATGGCCTGTTGAAGCAAAGGGATGAATGAGTCAGCAGCAGGACTTTGGCTAGACCTCTCT
Organism: Zapus hudsonius; assembly: GCA_004024765.1. NCBI lineage: Eukaryota > Metazoa > Chordata > Mammalia > Rodentia > Dipodidae > Zapus > Zapus hudsonius. The sequence goes on from PVHP010014955.1 coordinate 24,055, forward strand.
CTCTCCATGCAGTTCTTGCTAAAGCACATAATACAGCTGGTGGCCTTGCTGTAGGTGACCAGCTTATCTTGAGTTCTCCAGCACGTTGCCAGTGTTAGCATGGAAAGTCCCACATACTATACAACCCATTCCAGACGAACTGGATGGTTGGTTACCCTAGACCTTTGTGGTCATCATGGTTTCCAGGGCATACTAATGATGAACCCTTTGAGCACCGACATCCTGGTATGTATTAGGGAGTGGACTGGAGTGTGTATGTCACACATAGTACTTATTGTTTGTGCCAGCTCTTTGCCCCTCAGGACTCCTTCTTTGCAGGCACCATCTAGATTTTATTATCATTCTCTCACAGAATGGCTGTGTGCCCATGGTAGGTGTGGTGGTTTGATCCAGGTGTCCCTCATATACTTAATGGGTTCTGAATGCTTGATCCCCAGCTGATGGCAGTTACGGAATTGGAACCATGTTGGAGATGTGTTGTTGGGGGCGGGCTTATGGGGGTTATAATAATGCCAGCTTCCCCTTGCCAGTGTTTGACACTCCTTCCTGCCGTTGTTTGCAGTGCTGTGGCGGAGGTGATATCCACCCTCTGCTCATGCCGTCATTTTTCCCTGCCATGATGGAGCTTCCCCTCGAATCTGTATCAAAATAAACCCATTCCTCCCATCAACTGCCTTTTGTCAGGTTCTTTTCCAAGCAGCAGTGAGAAGGTTGACTGCAACACAAGGTAACCCAAACCCCAGTTCACTCACGTGGAATAAATCTTGATCAAGTTAAACATGAAATTCTAGTTCCTCTTTTGGTTCATTTATAACAGAATCCTTGAGATGGAGCAATTCATGAAGAAAAGGTTTATTTTCAGGCATGTTTCTGTGGGCTGGCTGCCACGTTCAAGAGCATGAGACTTTGCACACTTTCTCTCGGTTTCTGATGAGGAGAAGCTCATGGAAAGTGGAAGGGCAAGTGAATGTGTGCAAAAGAGGCACAACATGAGGGGAGGTGTCACTTTGTAACAGGCTCTCACGGTGGCTGATCCAGTCCTGGAAGGCACTGGTCCTTCCTAATGGCCCGAGAATCTCTTCAGGAATCCACCTTCCAGCACCAGCGAAAGGGCAGTCAGATTTCAGCATTAGTTTCAGAAAGGATCAACCACAGTCATATTCACCTCTCCTAACCAGGGGCTGGGTTAGCAGGGGACAGTGGTACGCCCTGGGATGCTGTCATTGGCATTTAAGCTCCAATGGGCATTGGTGACACTTTGTTGTCCACATGTTCCTCTTCTCTGGCCCAGAACTCCTGTGCTTATGATCTATCTAGGAAAGGGTGACTGTCCCATACTACAGAGAGACTCCTGCACCCAGGCCTCCAGCTCTGCTGGCTCAGTGTCCTTGACTTTGTAATTTATATTTTATCAGCTCACCAGAGTGTGACCTGCTTCTGAGAAGAAGTGACAGCAGCAATAGCTCCCTCCTTCTGGGGACACTGGCTCCCGTGGCAATAACCAGGGCTCAACTGCAGTTCTGGAGTCCACAGTAGAATCATTGGTGAGCCAGTTCTCCTTAGGTAAAGCCTAAGCCTTAAAGTGCCCAAGTCTCTCAAAGGATGCAACCTTTTAGTAAATCCCATTTATGTTCAATCATTATGCTGGTTAACTTTTGCATTTATCATACCCTAAGCTTCAGCATAAACAATATCCATTTATCTGGCTATGAGAGTCATCAGCCCGGGCTTGACTCACCTGGGCTTAATGAATGTCTTCAGTTGGATACTAGGTTGGTTCAGATGAGCTGGGGAACCTCAGCTGGGATGGCTCGTGTCTGATCCATGTGGTCTACCATGTTCCAACAGGTGGATTCAAGCTAAATCACTTGGCACCACAATGCAGTGGTGACAGTCTAAAGGAAAAAGAAAGACATATATATGGCCTATTGGGGCCCAGTCAATTCTGCCCATGTTGTGGATCAAAGTCGATCACAAACACAGTCCAGATTCAAAGGCAAGAGAATAAACTTTGCCTCTTTTCTATCCACCTGTTTTTTGGCAGGTGCATGTTTGCGTGATGTGTATACATGTTCGTATGGGCATGTGTATGGGGGTGATCTTGTCTTATTTGGGTGGAGGCTAGAGGTTGACATTGGATGTCTTCCTCAATTGCTCTCCACCTTATTTTTAAAATAGGGTCTCTTACTGAACTTAGAGCCCATCAATTCAGCTAGATTGGTTTCCTCTACTGGGATTAAAGGTAGCCACACCATACCTAGTACCCACACACTTTATGTGGGTACTTGGGATTGAAGTCAGGTCCTCACATTTGGATGGTAAACATTTTACCCCTGGAGTCATTGCTCCTTCCTGAAACTTTCCTCTTGATTGTATGATCATATACACAGAGACTACAGCAACTGCAAGTACTTTTAATTACCACAGTCATATAAGGTTGATGTTGGTATCCAACACAGGCTGAGGGACACTGTACAAGAGCCAGTGATGCTCTTTTTGATTAACTTATCCAATTCTACCTTTCTCTCTCTCTCTCTCTCTCTCTCTCTCTCTCTCTCTCTCCTGTGTGTACACAGGGAAGGTTCCTAACTTCTCTCCTCATTTGGGGACAAAGTTGTTTTGTGAGTTTTTTATTCATCAAGAATTGAGGGGTCAGGTATAAGCAACAGGTACCAATTGTAGTCAGCAGAAGTGTGAATGAAATTTATTTGGACAGCAGAGAAGCTCACTGACTCTGAGGAACTATAGAATAATCAGACCCCAAGAAGAGCAGAACCAGTGCATCCCTGGAGAGCTCAGCAAGTACAGTCCATATTCCTTCCATCTGGAGCTCTGACATGATAAGAAGGCATATGATTAGTTCAACCTTAGACCAAGTTCATCCTTACCAAACAACTATCGACAATGGTGCAAGACTGTGGAAGCCCAGTTGTGACTTAGGAGATAATGCCTAGAGAATGGGGGGGTTATTATGAACCTAACAGCCTCCATAAGATCACCTGTCATAGACAGTGCATTGGTTATTTTGTGTATAATAAGCCCCCTCAAAATTGGTTTTAAACAATAACCATTTTATAGTTTAACACTGCGGCTAAGAGGTTAAGCTTTCTGCCTCCATTGCTCCAGAATGGATAAATGTCCCTCAATGGTCCATGTGTTAAAAGGTGGGTCATATAGCAGTGCTTCTACAAATTCTACCATATGTGACACACATGGTAGAACCTGTAGAAGGTGCAGTCTAGTGAGATGTCTTTAGGTCATTGGGGGGAAGTCAAGAGGGTGTTCAGGCTCCTTTTCCTCTTGGTAAGCAATTTGCTTCACCACAAGCTCCCTACCATCTGACACTCCCATTACAGGTCTAAAGGCTTTTCAATCATGAACTGGAATCTCCAAAACCATCATTTAAAATAATTTTTTTCTCTTTGTAAGTTACCTATCACAGGTATTTTGTTATGTAACCCAAAGCTAGCTAACCCAGGAAATGTGCAGTAGGTTGTTTTGTATAAGAGCTCTGATTCTTGCAACACTTGATGAAGTAGGAATTATTAATTCCACTTGACAGCCACGGAACTGCAGCCTACATTGGAAATCTCCTGCCTGCCTTATATAAGTTTTTCAAGTCTGAGGCAGGATTTGAACCTGCTTCTGACTCATTGGATCCTTCGGCCTCTCAAGACCTCTCCCAGGGCTTGCATGGATAAGGTGCTGGCCGTATCATGTCATATTGTAGAAAGAATGTGCCAAGGGTCACATGACGTCCTTCCTCTGCTCCTTTACTGAGCTGCTTCTAGCTCTGACCTTCAATTTTCCATTAAGAAGAGAGTTGCACTTGGAAAACCTTCCCTACTCTGACCTTCAGAAAAAGGGGAGGAGTTTGGGCCCTGGGAGGGCATGGGCCTGAGGTTGAATGTTGGGTCTCCCAGGGGAATGTAGAAATGTTCTGCTAGTCACTTTGAAAATGTTTCCATGTCTAAAAGAGTTTGTTGGAAGTAGTAAAAATATGTGATTTTGTGTCATGATTGGAATAAATACACACACACACACACACACACAGACACACACATACACACACGTATTTACCCCTCCCTTCAAAAAACCATGACTCATATGTTCACTAGGAATTGAATGTTTTGTGTTGTTTGCGTTTTATCCTAGAAAAGATATTTCAAACATAATTAATTTCTAAGAATGAACCATGGCTTATTAAACTCTAAATATTCTTCAAACCTAGCTCTGTTTGCATACTTCCTGGTCTCTATTTCCAAGTTGTATTTTGTGAAAAAAATACTTGCTTTCAGGCTTAAGTCAGATCAGAAAGTACATCCATCCAGGGGATCTTTGGGCATAGAAGGAATAGGCAGGTCAAGATCAAAGCAGGAGAGCAGGCCGAATACCAAACATCCACACAGCGTTTTCTAGTTAATTCCTGTGGGAACTTGCATTCACCAAGTATGTGAGGCCATCCATACAGAAGACTAAAGAGATGGCTCAGTGGGTGAAGACGCAAGCAAGGCAGTTGTTAGAATGGTCACATGTATCCAGTGTGACAGCCTCATTATCTTATTTGTCCCATTTTACAGGTGTTCTGTCACCTAGCTTTGAAAGGAGATGAGCAGGGATGAGAGAGCGGTAATTTCTGGTTACTCCTGCCTTCTTCACCCTCATGCAGAGTGCCTTCCAGTTGACTCGTTGAGGCAGATTCTATCATTTTTGATTTCACAGGAGTGTGGGTGCCATCTGATGGGTTCGTTGTGGTTGGTAAACTCATTCTGCTTTTTAATTTCTCAAACTCTGTGTCCTTAAATGAGGACAGGCACAACATGGGCTAGTGATCATGTGCTTGGAGAGCCTCTTGGATGATTGGACTGGAGGCTCCCTCCACAGGAGGGGATTCATACCTGGTATTGAATGCCTAGTCAAAAGCCTATGGCTGGGAGGTCATAAACCCTAGGGGTATCGACTATGGTTTTCTGGCTAAATGGGTATATTATGCCCACCTAAATGCCCTTTAAACATTTATATTTATGCTCATATCTTTTTTTTTTTTTTTGAGGTAGGATCTTTCTCTAGCCCAGGTTGACCTGAAATCCACTAGGCAATCTCAGGCTGCCCTCAAACTCACACAGCAATCCTTCTACCTCAGCCTCCCAAGTGCTAGGATTAAAGGTGTTCTCCACTGTGCCCAGTCTATGCCCATATATTGATGCTACTCTGACTTTTGGTTAGAGAAGCTCTCTTTTCAGGTTGCAATGACCACTGGGGAGACTAACACTCGCCATAGTGCTGATAAGAAGTTATAGTGGGCTGTTCAGCACTGAGTGGGACATCTCTATCACACCTTCCAAGGTTCAGGGAACAATGCAGAAGAGGTGGCAGAAAGGACATATGAGCCAAAGGAAGGGGAGGAATGCTTACAATACTGTCTTTTAGACACAAACTGGCCTTGATATTCATGACCTCACAGTGCCTGACACTACCTACACCAGGCATGCATACATAATAGGAGGAAAAGATGATGACATCAAAACAGAAGCAAGACTAATTAAAAAGAGAAGGGATTCAATGGAGGGTGGATTTTGGAAGGGAGAGGTGGGGTTGGGTTAGGGTGGTATTTTTGTTTTAGTCTTTCTGCTGGTGGCAGTGGACCCGGGCAGGGAGGGAGCAGGGGACCTTTGCATGGTGGTGAGCTGGTGCCCACGGGAGTGTTGCAGAGAACACCCTCTGGAGAGCCCCGCTTGTGGGTGGCTCTCCATGTTACAGCTCTGGGAATATGGCAGAGAATGCTCTCCATGTTAGTGTTCAGCTCATTTCTCCGAAGAGTGATGGACAAAGTTGTCCGGGAGAATGTGGTGGAAAGCTCTCTCTTTTATTGTATCAATACAGTTGGTTATAAAGAGAAAAAAGGAGAGGTAGGGGCAGAAATGGGCAAAGGAGATTGGTAGTGGTCAGCGACCTGCGAATGCCTGCTTTGCATGAGTTGAGTGGCGGGAAGTACGTGATTCTGGACATGAGCTCGGTGGTGGCAGCTTATGGAGAAACTGTCACCTATTGTCAGCCCTGCTGGGGTGAGATACAGGGTTCATTGTGGCTTGCTTAGGGAGCTGGGAGTTTTAGGATTAAGGGTGGAGGTGGCGAAGTGCCAGTCTGTCTCGACTTCCCTTAATCCTATGTCCTCTGTGTCCCTGTAGCAGTATCCCACATGTTATCATGGCTTGTTGTCTATACCTATGGAAGTTGTCAATAAAAAGTTACAAAAAGCATCATCTGGGTTCCAGCCCTGGATCTTCCTCCCCAGCCCTGTGATATGAAATGAATTCTTATGGTCTGAATGTGCCTCCTAAAACTTAATTCTAAATTCGAATGTGAATGAAATTTGGAGGTGGGGCCCCGGCATGGCTGAAGGGAAATCAAGTGAGACCTAAACTAGTAGTGGGTGCAGTTCCTGCTCTGGTGAAGCAGGGGTTAATGCTAGGGTCAAACCCTTCTGGCCTATCATGTGCTCACTATGGGATGTCAGGCTAACCCGTCAGGCAAGGCCGGGTCATTGCTGCTACAATGATCTGAAAAACAGCAGCAGCTCATAGCCGTTCCAGAAAGCTTGACTTCAACAAGTCTCTGGGATCCAGGGCATCCTCCCTGTGGAACATGGCCAGTCTATGGTGGCAGAAGAAAAAGACAAACTGGAAGACATGTGTCAACCCTGTCTACATTTCATCAGCGAACACAGTTGTAGAGTCACTTTGAGTTCAATAGTACAGGGGTGGATAATATTTCTACAGGGTGGGGTAGGGAAAGGAAAAAATGGTAATCTTTTGTCCCAGAATGGATCAGCTATTTATCTGAAACCCTGCCTCTTCTTAAAGTTTCTGGCATGTAGTCAGGACTCTTGAATAAAGATGCTATCGTTCTCTCAAGTGCCCTTGGGGTCCCTTCGGCTCCCAGCTTGACTTCCAGAGATGTATGGTTCACAAAATCCCTTTTTATTTAGTTGAACATCTGGAGAGACTCAGCCATGCCACATATTTGTTCCTAAATTATGGAATTGCTCACTGAATTGGCTGCCAGGCCACCTTTTCCAGACAGGCAAAGAGGAAAAACTTATTTGCGAGTGAGCGAGTGACAGAAAGAAGGTTCCTCTTGGCCAGGCAGAGGCCTCCTTTGGAGATGAGCCATGCCCTAAGTGGAGAGTAAAATTGAATTCTGGGGCATTGGTAGGGTGGGGTGGGGTGGAAGGAGCAGGGGCTGGATGGCATTGGCTGTCACTGGTTGGTGGTATGATCAGGGACACTTCCTTCACTTCTCTGTATCTCAGTTTCTTCATCTGACAAAGGTTGGGGGGATATTGAACATTTCACAGAATGGAGATGAGAATGTGACTATAATCCTTATGTGCATGACTTTTTTTATAAGCTCCTAAAAGCATTCCGCAAAAGTTTGATGGGACAGTTACATTGAACACAATAGTGCATGGGATATGCTGATCATAACATTAATTTGGTAGTAAATATTTAAGAGATGCCAAGTCTCCAAAATGTGTACACTCATCTTTGGAGATCTTCAAGGTCACAAAAAAGAGAAAGTTAGACTATTCCACTGCTGTAATTGCTTGTGACCATTTTATGCGACAATTCAGGATTAGTCACAGATGACTAAACTTTTTTTTTTCTCTACAAAGTGAGATGAAGCAAGGACACAGAAAGATCCTTCTAGGTGCCCCTCCAGGTGGTGGCCTCAAGGAAAAGCATTTAAAAAACCTCATGATGCTGAGACTCAGGAAAACACTTGGAGACCAAAGTCCAGGTGAGCTGCTGGCCCTGCTGCTTGAGTTATGCTTGGTATCATTTCCGTATTTCACTTGGTGTTGCTCAACTTCCACTCTCTCCATCATCAAAAAATATTTTTAGTCACTTTCATTACAGGAAATCTTTGGCATTGTTCTCAGGGCTGGTCAGATGGGGGAACATGGGGTTTCCATTGTCAGGAAGCCTGTAAGTAAGGATTAGCAAATACATCTTTATATCCAAGAACTCCAAGTACTTGCTGTCATCTGACTGTTTCATGTGGGACTTTGGGAGGGTCCAGAGCAATGGTGTGAGGTGCTCCACTAATGTCAAGATGGCTTAGCTGGTCACTGAGTCAGAGGCTTTCTAAGACACTCTTACAGTCAGAAAGATTGGGGTATAGGCCCCTCCCATGTGCTCCTGTAGTCACCATTGACCTTTCCTTCACAGGCATGTGGTGCCTGCTCTGTGTCAGGCATTGTTTCAGTGCCTGACATGTGTTAACTCATGAGGGTGTCATGACCATTGGAGGGAGTGGTTTTCAAAACCTTTTATCTTTTCCAGTTTTGGAAACAGATACCAAAAGGCTGAATAGTTTCTCTAAGATTGAACACCTTGGGCCATAATAAGGATGAAATGAGTTAATGAATGGGCTGTGTGGTGGCAAATATTGATTGTCAATTTAACTGGATTAAGAAAGATCTAGGTCATTGATAAAACATACTTTTGAGTGTGTCTGTAAAAATTTTTCCCTGACAGATTAATGAAGGGGGGAAGACCAGCCCTGAATGTAGGCAGCACCATCCCATGGGATGGGGTCCCAGACAGAATAAAAAGGGAAAAAGGGTCTAGGGAGATGGCTCAGTGGCTAAAGGCACTTTCTTGCAAAGCCTTCCAGCCTGGGTATAATTCCCCAGTAACCAAGTAAAGCCAGGCACACAAAGTGGCACATGCATCTGGACTTTGTATGCAGTGGCAGGAGGCCCTGGTGCACCCATTTTCTCTCTTTCTTAAATAAATAAATAAATAAATAAATAAATTAATTAATTAATTAATTAATTAATTAATTGGGGGGGGGTTCAAGGTAGGCTCTCACTCTAGCCCAGGCTGACCTGGAATTCACTATGTGGGCTCAGGCTGGCCTCAAACTCATGGCAATCCTCCTACCTCTGCCTCCTGAGCACTGGGATTAAAGGTATGTGCCACCACACCCCTCTTAAAAAAAACCATATTGTTTAAGAAAGGAGAACTCCTGCTGATTTCCAGCATTCCTCTCTCTGCCTCCTGATCTGTAATGTGAGCAAGCAGCCTCATGCTTCTGCTCTGCCATGATGGTCGGCATCCCTGAACAAAAATAAGCCAGCAATGAGAAAGTAATGAACATGGCTGTAAAGTGCTTCTTCCAGTAGCTGGTACGTGCTACGGTCTCTGGAAGTGAGGGTGACATGAATGCCCAGAGTCTAGGACAGACTCTAAGGAACTGGGCATTCTGGAACCAGCTTGGGGTAAGAAGGCCTCATTCAACTGCAGTGAGGTCTTGGCCATCTCTTTCTGGCACCTCTACAATCCGTGGTCTTCATCTATAGAACCCATCTGAAAACCGGATAGACCTTTCCTAAGATAGAGTGCTGCTGATTGTATGATGTGAAGGGAGAAGGAAGTACAGGTGCCAAGGACTATGGCAAGAATTCACCGCTGACGTCAAAGTTGTAGGAAGAGCCTCTGCAGTGGAGGTCTGTGTATTTTCATCATTTTCTTCCTACTTGATCCAGGAATCTATCTGATTACATAGAGATCTACGTCAGAGACATGGGTCTTCTAGGACCTCATAGCTAGAAGCTGTGCTAACCCTGAAAGCATAGTTCAAGGACATGTAGTATGAAGCATGTGGAAGAAGTCTTAAATGCTCAGTGCATTCTCATCTGAGAGTGGGGAACATAAATTCTGCCTCCTGGGGCTTTGGGGCAGAGCTGAGGCTGGCGAAGCTGGCAGAGCTGGTGGAAACGTGGGAGGAGAGCCAGTCAGTCAGCAGAAAAGCACAGGCCGGGTTCCCCAGGCACCAGTCTCCTGACGGTGACATTGGGTTTTAGCAACTTTTATGAAATCCACCCAACCCTGTCACCATCAGTTCAGCTGACCAGAGGGAAAGGACAGATTACTCCCTACTGCATCTCCCTCTTCCCTACAGATGGCCAGAGGGAGGCTGATGATCCCCCCTCTCTCAGCCTTGACACTGGAGAGTTCTTTGAACTTAGGGTTTTGAGTCTTCTCAGTCTGAGAGACAAAAGCATATCAAATGTAAATTTGCAAATCTTAATAGGCCCATCAGCTTCATTATTTAATCCCTATAGCCACTCAGCAGGTAAGGTCTCACTCTAACCTGAGCTAACCTGGAACTTACTCTTTAGTTTCAGGCTGGCCTGGAACTCACCGTGATCCTCCTCTCTGTGCCTCCTGAGTGCTGGGCCTGGTGCTTATATCTTATTTTTTAAATCTTACTCAGTCACACTTGAATACAGACTACCTCTCTTCTCTCTTAGCTCAAGGACCAGACCTCCCGTTCCTGCTCTCTCCCTTGGTAACTCTGTCTCCCTGGTCCACTTTGACAGAGTCATTGCTCATTTCCTGAAACAGACCAGATGGTCCTCATCTCTAGGCCTCTGCATCTGCTGTTGCTCCAAGGTGGAGGGCTTCTTTCTGGATCTTTACAAGACTGCCTTTGGTTGTCTTTCCGATTCAGACTGTTCAGTTTATACAACCCGCTCCTGACTGTGCAACCTAACAGACATCATAGCACAAAGTGTGGTCTTCCATGGAGATTTGACTGTTATTTGTTATTTTTCTTATATTTTTTTATGTTACCTCCTGCATGATCCCTAAAGGACAAAACTATATGGGACCAAGAGCTATGTTTGCAAATATTCAAATATTTTCTACTTACTACTTGTCTTTCCATAATCTTAAAAATATTTTATTTGTTAGGGGAGAGAGAGAAAGAGAGAGAGAGAGAGAGAGAGAGAGAGAGAGAGAGAGAGAGAGAGAGAGAGAGAGAGAGAGAGAGAGAAGAGAATGGGGCACCAGGACCTCCTACTTCAAATGAACTCAGATGCATTTGCCACTTTGTGTATCTGGTTTTACGTGGGCAATGGCTGATTTATCAGGTTTGTAAACAAGTGTCTTTAATTGATGAGCCATCTCTCCAGCCTTCTTTCTATCTTCTTAATGATGGGTTGTGAAGCAGAAATGCTTGCGGAGCCTCATTTGAACAACTTATCCCTTTACTGATCTCACAATTAGAAAATCTTTGCCTGACCTTTGGTCTAAATGACCTCATGTTGTCTTTTAAGTGTTTTGCTGTCTTTCGCCTATGATCCTATTTGAGTTAAGTCTTGTAAATCTTTTAAGAGCCCAGGTTCATCTTTTTAGCTGTGGATATCTAGCGTTGTCTGTTAAAAAGGTTGCCCTTCCCCTAGTTGAACTGTTTTGGCACATTTGTTCTAAATCAATCAACTATAAATGCAAGAAAAAAATCAGGATTATTGCTGTTCACTTCTGTCCTGTCGATGCATGTCTACTTAACAATTTGGTTTTGTATCACTTGTTCTGAGCCTTTTAGAATTTATATTGTTTCATAGAATGAGTTTCAAACCCAAAAGGGAAATTCTCCCCTCAAATGTCTAACCAATATCCCAACATTGTTTATTGAGTCTTTTTCTTCTCTGTTGATTTGTTACGTTTATGAATGGATAAAATTTTGTTTGAGTGCACACGTGTGTGTGCATGCATGTTCGTATGTGTCTGTAGGTGTGTGTGGAGGTCAGAGGTCAAGGGCAGGTGTCCTTTACTACTCTTATTTCTTGAGACAGGGTCTCTTACTGACCCCAGAGCTCTCTAATTCAGCTAGACATGCTAGTCACAAGGTCTGTCTCATCAGAACTGGGCTTATAGGGGAGCATCTCATGCCCAGCATTTACGTGGGTGTGGGGATTCCCACGCAGACCCTCCTGCTTGTAAAGACGCCACTTTACCTATTAAGTCATCTCCTGGGTCCCCGCTTGAAACAGTTTTGTTTTTAACTCCTTCCTGTGACTCTGACTCAAGCCATTTCTCTCCCCCCGCCCCCGGCAGCCTCAATACTGTATTACTTACTAAATGACAAAAATTAGCCTTTAAAGAGCATATATTGGCAAACACGAGGGGGACATTGACATGTCACAACAATAAACAGAACAGATATTTTCACTAGACCTCGAAAAGAAGTTAGTGCATTTGTAGAACAATGACCAAAATGAAGGAAAGCTCAGGGGAGTTTGGGTTTATTTGGGGGGGGGGGTTGGAGACATTGAATCTTAAAGCCACTCCCCCTGCTCAGCGTGTTCCTACCTGTCGGATGCTATCGTAATCTGGTGCAAACCATGGGCGATTTGTGTTTTTGCTTTTAACATCAAATGGTTGAAATTCTGCAGAAGACTCTGTCCACCCCTACAGAGTTGAAAAGTTCAACTTTTTTTTTCTTTTTTTGGTTTTTTGAGGTAGGGTCTCGCTCTAGCCCAGGCTGACCTGGAATTCACTATGTAGTCTCAGGGTAGCCTTGAACTGATGGTGATTTTCCTACCTCTGCCTCCCAAGTGCTGGGATTAAAGGCGTGCGCCACCACGCCCAGCTGAAAAGTTCAACATTTTTCTTAATGAAAACAACCCAGTCATAGCTGAACAGTTTCCAGAAGGCTTGGGGCAGAGAGAGCAGCTTGCATGATAGGCGATTCGATTAAGGGTCCATTGTTCCTGACACGCTGCGAAGCAGAAGGCAAAATGAAACAGGAAAACATAAAAACTCCATTTGTCTTAAAGGTTAAAAAAAAAAAGCCTATTTGATTCTGTTGCTAATAACCACAGGCTGGTCAGGTTTCTGTGAAGAGGGGTTTATTTTGGATTATAGCTCTACGGGTTTAAAGTTGAAGGGTGGCTCAGGCACTTATCTGGCAAGAGACAGGGTGTGTGTGTGTGTGTGTGTGTGTGTGAGAGAGAGAGAGAGAGAGAGAGAGAGAGAGAGAGAGAGAGAGAGAGACATGCCTGAGCATCTTCTGTTGCTCCCAAAGACCCCACCTCTAAGCATCATCTTCTGGTAAATTCTTTTCTGCTTAATACCACATAATGGGGATTAAATTTCGACACATGGAACCTTGGGGGACACCTTCAAACCATCCTGACAACAACTCAGTGTGGCTGTGTGGATCTGTTCCCTTAGCGTGGAACAGTGACTGAGTGACATGCCTTAGACTAGGTCACTTAGGAAGAGTCGAGTCACAAGGAAGGAGGGGAGACTGGAGACTGGAACTCATGTCACTTGCTCTCTATTCTGCCTTCCCCAGGCTGGGAACCAGGCTCTGCAGTGGAGCTGTGTCATACCTGGAGCTAGGGAACATATATCAGCAGCAATAAGAGCAATAACACAATAATCGTTTGAAAAACTTGAGGCCCATATGTCCCAAGTCATAAGGAACTGACTGACTGCTTTGTGAGTCTATTACCAGTACTGTATAAAGATAACAGACTGTCTACCTGATAGAGAAAAGAGGCTTGTTGAACTCATAGTTTTGGAAGCTGGAAGCACAAGGCTGGGTGGCCCATTGCTTCATCCTCTGGTGAGGGTCTAACAGCAGGTGCATCGTGGTGGAAGTGAGAGATCAGGTCCTAACAGAAAACCAGAGAATAACCAACCTGTCAAGACCACTCTCATCACCTAGCTCTCTGGAGAGCTAACTTGGAGTCGGCTAGACTTAGAGTCCAGCACCTCCAGGGATCTAAAAACCTCCCATTAGGTCCCTCCTCCTAAAAGTCCCACATCGCTGACATTGATAAATCATGGACCATGAGCCTCTGGGGCAGAGGAGGCACACAACCCATGTGCACACCATGGCATTGTGAACCTTCCTTCTCACACTTACTTCAGCTGGAGATGCCTTATCTGAAGGTGGGAGGGATAAATGACTTTTCTTCCTCTCTTCCCCTCTATAAAGAAATTAATGCAAATATAAAAACATTGTCAATTTTCTTTACATCCCGAGGGTAGTTTAAAAAAATTTATTGTTAATCATTAGTATGAACAAGTCTTGTGTCGGCACCCCAATTTCCCTCCTCCCTGGTCTCAATCCATTGAGGGCCCTTCTCAGTGGGATTTCTGGAATGGTCCATGGGATGGGGGTTATGAATTGCATGAGCTGTAGCGTATATGTGTGTGTATGTGTGTGTGCTGTTGTTGAGGGGGCAATGTCTCTGTATATTCTCCCCCACCATGTCTCTTACAATCTTTTGCCGCCTCTTCCACAAATTTCCCTGAGTCATGGTGGGTGAGTTTAAAGTTTGCATAATTGTTCGGTCCTTAAGAGTCTCTGGATTTGTGTTTTGGACTATTCTGGGCATCCTTGGTGTCTATATCCATTGTCTTTCCATAGGATCTCTGCCTTGCTGTGGAGGTAGCTCTTGCTCATCACGCCACTTGCTTAAAGTTATTTT